>JABFPN010006929.1:0-10924 GCA_022817305.1 Leptoteleia sp. ZL-2020 | reverse complement strand
CCTCATTCCTCCCTTCCCCCGTCAACAATGCCGGTGCCCACTCGCCTCTTGCCCATATTTATCCCGGAACGGATAGATACGTCCGACCGCAGCCCGTCAAGAATCTTTGCGTCACGACTTTTCTGAAGCGACCGGGCAAAAAGGGCCATCGTAAACAAGACGTAACCCATGGGCTGCCGTCTGCGGGATGGCCTATATATATAAGGTCCATGTATGTAATGCCCCGCGCGTTCAATGATATGAAGTTATACGATCCCCGGGGGGTGGGGGGGGGGGGAAGATTCGATTGTCATGTCAATGCTAAATAGTTCGGTGTTGAACGAAATTTCCACGGAAACGACACGAGATGATTTATATTACGGGACGTTTCACCGGGCCAGCTTATGGGCGCTTTTTCGTTGCATTGTGTCTTGTGGGAATTTCAATCTTGCTGTATAATGTGACTTTGACAGCTGGACGGGGGAGGGGGGATGTTCTGACCTAGGAGTGTTGAAATTTATCAATTGATTTGATATTCGTATTTGTCGGATGGTTTTTCCAATTGCATTCTCCGTAGCAAAGCAAGTAAAAATGAAACATACATGGTTCATATATGTTTTAATAATTTCGTATAAGAAAATTATATACGTGGTTAATATATGGCAATAATTGTTACACTGTAGAAAATGTCGACTTACTTTAGCCGGATTATTTTAATAATAAGTTGATTTTCCACTTGATATTTTGATAAAAATAATTCCGGTTACTATAAGAATAATATTCTTATGGTATGAGTAATATTATGCTTAAAGGAAATCGTGTTAACGATATAATAAATAGTTTTAAATTAAGCATAATTACATAAGAAGACTGTCCTCTTATAATAAGCGTATTATTTTTTTCAGTGTATAATATTCTAGCCATATATGATTTTAATAATTTCTTTAATGTATTATATCCTAACGAATAATCTTTGTTATTTTTGTCGTTTTCAATTTTCGTTGACAATTATTTTTCTATCAAAAAATAATATGTTCCATTGTAATAATATTTATTTTGCATATAATACAGTTTTTTATATGCTTCTTTATAATTTTTATATACAAAGAATGTTATATAAAGTCATAATTTATTTCCTCTTTAAGACACGAAGGCATATTATATGGAATCTTTGTGAAATAACTTCTTTATTTCTTCAGCATTCATAAAATTCAAGCAAGCTTAAGGAAATGATTTGCAAAATTTGAAGAATTTCGCTTGGATACCATTCAACAATCGGTACAAAGGATGGAAATAATCTTGTATTAAATCGAACATTTTTTCCCATATAAAAATGTCCAGCATTATTAGTAATCTGGTCATATAGTTGACAAAATTGAAAAATTACTGTCATTTTTAAGGGCATACAAATGGATATAAATACAAAACAAAAGCAAAGTTGTTTACATTTTGTATTTTGGAAACGTTTTATTTTTCAATACCATTTCATAAATACACTTTTATCAATACATTTTTATGAATACACTTTAATATTTAAATATTATTTTCTATTACGTTCAAAAACAATATAAAATTTTATTTTCAAAAAGATTTCACAGCTGCGAAGACTTTGTGCCAGTATTAAATCCAACCATTTCAGCTTTCCTTTAAAAATTGATCATTTCGCAAACATCTCATCCGACATATGTTTGCCAGAATTTCGAGGTTTGCAACAGTACGTTACGCTGACGTATAGAAGACAGCTGCAAGTACCATAAACTGCATCACTCCTTTCCCATTTAATACCGCCACACATAGCTAACTTTCCCACAGCTGTTCATTCAAGGCACACCAAAATATTCATTTCTTCGTGAAGTAGTATAAAGGTTTCTGTCGATTATTTACTTTAACCAATAGACAATCAATTGCAACAACATCGCAATGTCTTTTGCATTAACTATTCAATCTTCTGCAGTAACTATTCAATCTTCAAAATGTTGTTTTCCATTGTCACCCGAAATCAAGGAAAGAGGTGAAAAAAATGTTAGCTCATATGAACTTGACATTCGAAACTTTTCCGGGCGAAAATAATACGCAGAAAGAGAAAATATATGCTGATTTTTATATCGGTTACGTCGACAATTCACTTTACAACATACTTCTTACATATACATAATGCAAAACACACATATATATACGGGAAAAAATCGGCGTGCCAAATTTATTTTTATATGTCAACTAATATATGTTAATTTTACATTGAACGTCTGTTAACTGAATTTTCGTTATATGTTCAGTCAACATTGGATTCAATGTTATGGCAAATCTGTTAAAATTACATAGAATTTAGAAAACAATCAAGTCACGTGTCACTATTTATATGAATGGTATAAAGATACAGATGTTTTCAACTAATCAATTTAATAAAGTTTATTTCTTTATTATTTTGAATGAAAGACAGCATTTTTTCTGAACAAGTTTATTTAATGTGTTCAAAATAAGAAGCAAGTAATTTATAACCTACAAACCGTCAAATTTGGCACTTCACTAGATAAAAGTATTCTCAAAACTAACTATATGTTGATTTAATATCAAGATGTATTTCATTTAGCAGATGAATGTTAATAGCGAATGTATATTTAAAATAGCATATTAAAGTTAACATATATAACTTTGGCACGCACATTCTTTCCTGTGTATATTCCAAAAAAGTCAAGCAACAAAGATTCGCGCCTGTGAAATTGGCGCGGACTTTTTTCATTGCAAAGTAATTCCGGTCATTGAAATGTATGGAGCATTACCCCGGCGCGAAGGAATAACACCTACGGTGGTGGTAAAGGGGCCGTCGTCGAAAGACAAGACCGGGCACGACGAAAGGGTCAATTCATTTCAATTGTCCAAGCATTTCTCCAGTTACGCGGTACGCGCATTTGCCCGATGACGCTGTCGGGCGTTTCACGCAGATCGAATACTCTCGCTAGTATGTAATCAGCGGTTCGGATAGTTTTCAACGTGTACCGTCAGGAGGAGCGCGTGCGGTCGTTACCGCAGCGTTTCTTTATAGATCATTAATTCTAAAACAGTCTCTTTGACGGCCAGCGTACACGTGCAGGGAGATCCGCCTTACTAATTGCAACGACGTCGGTGGTCTCCCTACTCGAGCACCATAATGAAAAGCAATATGAACAGCCGACAATGCTCGTCCGACCGATACGCTCCTTCAAATCGAATCGTCAGATCATAATTCTCACCCTGTCCCTCATTTTGGACATCCGCGAGCCATTCGTGCCCTTTTATTGTGCGCCCCAATCGCCGCGGGATTATCGCGCGTAATTCGAAGCTAATTTATGGCACCGGACATGACACTTGAGCGCGCCCGCTAACAAATACGTTAACAAAACCGTTTACGTTTGTTCGTTACGCGCCAGAGAAAACACAGTAACAACTTTTTAATCAACGATTTCCCGGTCACATTTCAATATAGCACAATTATATTTTAGATGAAAAAGAATTTAACGAATTCACGTTATTAATATTTGCCGGTATGTATTAATAGTAAGACTATACTCTGAAAATATTTATTTTCAATCGGTGAAATCCGATTACTGTAATCCAAAAATCGATTCAAATATCCGATGAGAAGATTTCAGATAACAATCGCCATCGATTTCCGGTTACGACAGGAATATTTTCGGATAAGATATCAATGTGGCAATAAAAATCGCATCGTATGACATTTGGTGTTATATTTTTGAAAGAGCTTTGTATATAATTTAACGAATGAAAGAAAAATTATACCACCTATGTACAGGAAAGAAATTTTATATTCTTGTTGAACTATTTTATTTCTCGCTGCATGTTATTATTAAAGTAAATTATTTATTCAATAAGTTATTAACTAATCACAAAAGTAATCATATTTCACTCGGAAAAATATTTATTTAACTTGACTCAAAATTGGTTGAATTTATCAAATAAAAATAATTTCGGTTACAATATGTACTACATTGAGAAAAAAGTAATAGTAAAATTAAAAACACTTTATATCCATTTGAGGATATCTCTGAAGAGTGAAAAATTTTACTATTAAAAATAGTAAAAATGATAATTATCAATGCAATGTTTACTACTCTTCTACTAATATTTACTATATGACTTTTAAATTTTACTATTATTAACAGTAGACATAATTACTTCTCCAATATATCAACAAATTGATACAAAATATAGTAATTTGTGATATATCTTTTTTCTCAGTGTATAAATCATTAGTATCATAACTCCAGTTATAAATGCGATATTTTTTCTTTCATAACTTATCAGACAGAAATCGATTGAGTCCTCGTGAGATCAAGAGACCAGGGCCATTGAAATGCCTCGGGTGATCCCACGTACAGCGGCTGATCTGAATGTTTAATTGGACCTGAAATGATAACAAGACTTCCAGATCAGTACCATGTTTGAGCCAGATTATATACAAAGGATCCTTTGTGAATATTCTCAATATGTACACCAAAAAACGGCGAGTATAAATTATTCTCAAATAACTGAATGATATATTTTTTAAATCTGAGCATGTTAAAATAAGTCAATATTTTGATAATATTTTATTATTTACTCATCAATTTGGCAAATAAAATTTTCCATAATTTCACAATTTTTATAAATGCTAAAAGTTCACGTTTCATAGATTTCCTTACTAACTTAGGTTAAACTATTGGAATTCGGCCAATAACTGAATATGGCTGCGGAACTTTGACAGATGGAAGGTTAGTTTCATATCATTAGGAGAAAAATAATAATGAACAACCGCCACATTTGAACATTGAAATAAGACATAGTGAATGGTGTGCGATATAATTAATAATTTAATTAAATAAATACGTAGTTCAATTTAATTAATTAATAAAAACAATAAATATTTTCATAAATAAATAAAATATAAAAAAAATTTTATACACAATAGTATTAATTGATTTTTAAATTTAGGTTTGTTAGATTCGTTAATTTTATTTTGTTTTATTAATTTCCAAACAATTTTTTTATTTATTAAATAATCAATTTTATTATTTCATTAAATTTAACTAGTTGTTTTTATTGTATTTATTTAATTAAATTATTAATTATCCTAATGGTATAAAACTAACCTCCCATCTATCATAGTTCCGCAGCCATATTCAGTTGTTGGCCGGATTCTGCAGTTTTACCGTCACTTATACTAATGTATTTTAAAAAATTTTGAAAATTTATATTGATTCAATTTAAAGAAAAGAAAAGAAGAAAAAAAAAACTCGATAAACAGAATTATCAAGTATAAAATATAACCTAATGCTGTAGATTTGTAAGTTCAAGAATTTACATATTTATTTTGAATTGTTAAATAATCAGTAATTTAACATTCATAACGTAACATTTTAACGACTAAAAGTTTTTAATTTTGCCTCAGGTTTCATCCCGATCACTTGCTGCCTATGATGGTGGTTGCAATGAAAAATGCACGTTACTCCAAGAGAATTCAAATTATATATTATTATAATTAAGTTCTCTTTTATAGCAACTAAGTAAGCACTTTTCGTAACTGAAAATTTGGATTAGCGTAACTAATTATTATATTCTTAGAGTTAATTGGCTATCATAACTGTAATGAATTTTTTAAGTGTATTTATCTATTTTGCCTCATTAGATTTAAACAGTTAGGTGCTGTTGGGGCAGCTAAATGGTATATTTTAACCAGTCAAATAGTTCCACATGAAAAGTAACTGTAGTACAAATTTTTTACACTTATCCCCTTACACATGTTTACTCGAATTGTGATAGTTATGGCAGCACATAACTTCTAAACACAAAATTATAACTAATAATCATTTATCTGTGTAATTATTTACAAAGTATGTAAGAGTAAAACTATTATGTGTAAATATGTAGAAAATCATTACTGCTCATTGGGAAATAAGTTGTCGAGTTAAATTATATTGAAAGCATTATATCAAGTAAAGATATATGATCAGGAAATACGATCAGCTTCATAGTTTCAGTTTATTACAACATCTTTAACATTAATAATACAATAATTCTTTTTAATTCATATATAACCATATACGGTCATGTGTATACATGGTAATAATTGATTTCAATATAAAGAAATTATTCAAACCATACATGGTTAGAATATTATATTAATTATTGCCATATACACGGAGAGAAAAGAATATTAAGAATTAAGAAACCAGGGATTACACATTTTAATAACTGAATTATAATTTTTGGCAAACATTTTATTTTATGTTTTTTCCGTTCGATGTCGCTACTCATCAGTATCTCTAACTCATTGCCTATGTTGTTCATAAACCAATTATTACACAGTTTACTAAAATTTAATAAACAGGTTGTTAAATTATATGAAACTGCATAGGATGACTATTTTTAATAAACTAAGTTAAACAATTTTAATCAACTAGTGTTCCATATAATGATATTTTGTAAGTATAATGCCAAAGTAGTAATTTTTTCTTTAAAATTTGATATTTCTTTCTCTCAGTGTATCGACCATACATGGCCATGTGTGGATTAAGAAAAAAAGCATACATGTCCATATATGAATTTTTATTTGTTTATATGAAATTATTAGAACAAACATGGACCATGTATGTTTCATTTTTACTAGGGTAAATATTTCTGGGATGGACATGACAATATTTATGTAAAATATGGTATATAATATATTCATAATTTTATACTATAACATAGGAACTTTACAAATTTTGTTAAAAATTGTTTAAAACATTTTTATAAAAGTTTCGAACTATTTAAATTTTTTTTTGTGATTAATAATTCCACTAACATACAACTAGAATGTACGATTAGCTCTGCTGCATTAATAAGTATATCAGAAAACTTGATTGCATGATAAATTGGTATCTTTGTGGCGGCAACATTAAAAAAGTGACACTATTATTCATTTCAAAAGAAATTCATCATCTAACAATAACGCTGACCTTACTTTTACAACAGTTGAGATTCTAAGGTGATAATAAATTAAAATCGAAATTATCAAAATTACATTAAAAATTGAAAGCAATAAAATTCAATATAAAATAAAATTTATACTAAACGATTCAGACTTTACAAGGCAATCATTCAATCACCAATGAATCACTCTAGGCGGTTCGTATTAAAAGTTTGCGGATAATTTGTTAAATAGAAGTATCATTTATCATCATATAAATAGTTTCATTAAATTGATATTACATGAAAATTGATAACTAAAGAAAAAGTAATTAAATTTGAGTTCCCACTTAAATCGTCGGCGTTCCACTAAGCAAAAAGTAAATACCTGATTATCTCTTTCTGAGAAAGTGCACATTTGTAACTTTCAGTCACACAACCTAAATCAAAATATTAATGACACTCTATTGATAAACACGAAATTTGATTTTCTATGCGAATACCTTGATTGATAACCCTGCTACGAAACAAATTTCAGTCATATCTCAAGCGCGCTTCAAACGGAGAAAAATGTCGGTGTCATTACAACATTAATTACTTTGGTGAGTTGTATATTTTAAATATATATTGAAAAAAATATATTTTTTACTATATTTCTTGCACTATATGTACCATACATACTATACCCAAGTAAAAATGAAACAGACATGGATATGTATGATTTTTCTTTATATATGGTCATATACGGCTATATATGGTTAATATATAGTAATAATTGATTTTAATAATTGAACCTAGTTAAATTAACTAGATGTACTTAACAAAAATGTATTAAAAATCTTATAGAATTGAAGAATGAAACGTTATTAATATTAACTGTATAAAAAGGCAATATTTGTAAATATTTGTAAAGTCAAATGTATGAAACAAAAACAATAATATTGTTTGTTTATATCCAATGGATGTAAACACAAAACAAAAACAAAGTTTGTTTACACTTTGTACTTTGAAAACGTTTCATTTTTCCGTACCATAAAAATCTTGACAATTGTCACTAGAAAAGACTGTTAAATACAGGTCGGTTGCTCGAACCAACTTATATTTCTCTGAGTGCAGGCAGAAAAAAAGAGTCCCCGCAAAGACAGCATTTTTAATGATCCGCAGGATTTGGAAAGGCCCGCGAATTCTTTTTTTTTTGCGCAGCCACAACCGCTCGAACCATTTAATTTAATTAAAAATAAGATAAAACTGAAATTATCTCTCGACAAAATTCTTCGACAAAAGTGTAACTGATAACAATGTCGCTTTTCCAGCTAGGGCGGGAAACAAACAAATACATGGCTAAGAAAAGTTTTGCGCTTAGCCGCGATAAATCGCGCCTATCGGGGGCCCGTCCGTAACATTTCACCGTGGCACAATTCACCGAAAATCAATTAAATACGTTCGGCTAGATATTTTGGGGACGATCAAAGGGAAACGGCGTGTCAAATTAAACGAAAATAAATAAGCCGTCGTCTCGTCGATAAGGCCGGTCATTTAATGAAATCATTGAAATAAATGGCAATTTAATGAAACGCTTCGGAATAAATGTCGAAGCGTTCGTGGAACATTCATAAAACGGAAATTTATTTGCCGTGAATGTAACGTGTACGTATCGCATACGGCGTGCTTATTATGCTGTTTTGTCGGTGGGTGGTCTCGACGGTGGACCGGTAAGTCAAGCGGCCGACTTGTTACTCGATAGCATCGCGCGTCTTGCACGCATCGCTAGCCGTGGCGCCGCGAGAGCCATCTCCGATGAGATTTCTTGCGTTGCGTAAGAAAGTAGTCTCATGCAAAAACGAAGATTAATTTAGTGATACAATGCGTGTGCCGAATACGTCCCGACAACACTTGGTGCCTTTTACCCCCACCGCCGCGCGTTTACCTTACCGTTCTAATTTAATCGGCGGAAAAAATCTGCCGCGCGGAATTATCCAATTAAATTAATCAATTAAGCCGGCTCCGCGCCGCGTGGCTGAATTATGACACCGGCATTTCTAATTGTTAATTATACAGTGTTTAGTATCGTTCCGTTTAATTCTGCGTGGAAAAATTTGGTCTGGGTGAAGTCTGGATACTGTCTGGATATGGTATGGCAACAGTACAGATAGAGACTCGATTTACAGTCTGGCAAAACCATTATTCCAGTACTCCAGTAGGTGGCGCTGATGACAATTTGCACAAGTTTCCCGAAAGAGAATTGTCGCATGAAATATATATGGCAGTGCGCTATAATAAGGTGGGTGACTGGTGGGTGGAGGTGGACCGATTTATTTTTGAAACCGTGGAATCGAATCAGAATGACGCATTTATAACAGCCCCTAGTAAGAATTGTCAGGGTTTACCCGGATTTTAATTCGGGCCCCATCAAGGCAAGCCCGGCAGGCGTTCCGAGAAAGGGTAGCCCAGTCTGGGTGTTTGTTAGGGCCTCTCCGGGTTTGCTGATATTGGGTAGCCCTATACTGGTCCAGTCTATGTAATCTAATCTGGGTCCTGGTTAGTTTTGTAACGCCTTACCCAGCTATCCCCCATACTGGCAATAGTCTGGGCTTTCATAGGCCCTTACTAGTTGCACTTAGAAAATGTCAACTTAGGGCCATTACGGGTATTTTTGTATAGGCTTAATACGGGTATAATCAGGTGCACCCTAAACAGGTAATCATACTCTGGCACAAAGTGGGTATGCCCACTTTAAAATTACATAACTAATAAAAGATGTATATAAATAATATTTTACAATTTTTTTAAGGTGAAATGTCAATGATTAGCCAAATCTCTATACATGGTAAACTTTTTACGTATGTTGCTTTTTTCTTAAATTAATTTATATTTCATAATATATTTAAAGATATGTTATTAAAGAGGTTATGTTAATTGTCATACAAAAATCTAGAAGGACCAACCTTGGCAATGAGCGGGCGAGACGTTACATACCTAGCAAGGGCCCAGGTTAAATCCATCTGGGGCCAGTAGAGGCCCTAAGTCGAAAACGAATTTACCTATCTAGGACCTGGATTTTACCCGGATTCAAGTCTTACTAGGGAGCTGGACGATCTAGCCCTATTTTTTCCGTTTTTTCCACATAAGTACACATCTGGTCGTAGTCTGGATCGGGCTCCTGATCCAGACTCTTACCAGACTCTATCCATACTGTTGCTACACTGTGCCCAGATTGTATCCAGACTTCATCCAGATTTAATCCAAAACAAATTTTTCCGCACGGTAATCTACCGGACGATCAATTTTCGTTCGCGGCTAATTGCTAGATCCGTCAAATTTTTCCACTTTCTCGCGATCCCTTACCGAGCCGGATGTGAGTGTGTGTGTGTCTGTGTCTCTGTGTGTGTGCAAACATATTAATGCGCTAAGTAAACAAAATAAATAATCCAACAAGGTATATACCCACTCAACGAGTTCTGTCCGCTCCATTATATCGGCTTCCGACTCATTAAAGTTCCGATACTCTGCTATGTAATCGCTTAGAATTCTACAATATTGCCTCGCTTTTTTCCCCTCCATTTTCTTCGTTCGCTTGCCTGTGACACATGTCACAAACGGTATTAACCATTACCGCAATTATTTCAGGAACACCGCCGTGGCTACACGACCGATCGCTTTCTTTCTCATTTTATTCAATTTAGCTTCGTTTTCGTTTCGAGACATTCGCTCGCTCATATAACAATTAAGGTCTACGATCAGTAAACTGTCTATTAAAGGTGATGTTCGAGGTACGCTGTCACGGAGTTAGTGTCTTTGACAATAAAAATTTAATTAATTTAATTAATAATATAAAGACGCTTCTTTTCTTAGCTAGCTTCAAGTAGGAGCCCCGGAGCCGAATCTGGCATCACTGAATCAGTGTGGAGATTTTTAGGCCGGGGCTCGCACTTGAAGTTGGTAACAAAGTGTTCAAAAAACTACTCCGGTTCTCTCTCACGCAATACTTTCTCTGTCACTCGCATTAGTATAATAATGAAAA
>JABFPN010006928.1:0-10248 GCA_022817305.1 Leptoteleia sp. ZL-2020 | reverse complement strand
TATATTAATATAAAAATGATTTTTTTCCAGATTCTTTTTATTCGGTAGAATTTCCGTGTGAAAAGCTTGTAAAGCTAAATCAATCATGGACGTTAACCAAAAATGGTGGTATAAATATCACAGAAAAAAGCTTGATCCTTGATCAAAGTGAATTCTGCTTTCCTATGAACAAAAGTCGGAATCACAATGTATACGTTTGTCCAGAAATATTAAATAAACAAAGAGTCAATGGAACAAAGACAAAAGGCAATAAAAAAACTGCAGATGACATATTCAACAAGTTATCAGAGAAGATTGCGGAAATTGAAGAAAGTTTTCTGAATTATTCACATAACTCATTCAAGGTCATATGTTTCTGGTAAGATTAATTTCAGTTAATTATTTTGTATCGTTGGAAATGTGCCACAAATTAATTATATGAATTTGTTTTAGGTTTTTCGGTCTTTTAATAGCGGTAGTGCCTATTCTGATTTTCTTATTTATCATAAGAATTTATCTTAGCAAAAAATATGTTAAAGAAGTAGCGAAAAGTTATGTAAAATTTGATGAAAGTCAAGCATAATAGTTTGCAATGTAAACGATTTTGATATTGGCCAAAAAAGGAAAATGTTTGTCCTATTTGTATAAGATTTTTAATTCATCTTCAAGTATTACATTTGATGAGTTATAAATTTTGAAATGACATCATTTTAAATTGGATAATTATAATTATGTATAAGCATGCGTATAATTTAGTTCAAAATACATGTGTAAAAATTTATATGTATAAAGTACTAAATTTGTGTAAAATATTACACCGCAATACTCTGTAATATAAAAAAATAAAACTGCATAACTGCGAAAAATGTGTAATTTTCATTTATTATATGTGAATATATAAAATGTTTTATTTGTTTTATATTAATTGAACTCGGTCTAGTTGCAAACTTCAATCTAAGTTTACATTTTAACAGCATTGCATTAAATTTATTTATTTTGGGAATGTTATTTATTATATGAATGTTATCACTTCGTCGAATCATCAGAATATCATTGACCGGACGGGTTAATTGTTTACGAAAATAGAGTCCGGGGGGATGTTTACGAATTTTATCAAATGCGTTTCGCCGTTTCCAACTGTTGAATTAGAGCCGAGCAAATATTCGCAAGTGTTTCCCAAAGCCGCTCCGTTTGTTTATATTCCTTATTTTAATAGTCGCAATAATTAGCGGCAAGATTGCTCTACATAAAAAAATTTGATATACATGTTATATATGTTGGCATATATGTTACTCAAAATGCATATACGTCTGCATATATGTTCTCAGAAACATGCCAGCATATATGCCACATATAGATCTGCATACATGCCATATATAGACCTGCATACATGCCACATATATAGTTGCATATATGCCACATATATACCTACATATGTGCCATATATATACCTGCATATATTCCTTATATATACCTGCTTCCATGTCACATATATGCCTGCATTATCTCAGTAAATTTTATTAATCTTTTCCCTCCATCTGTAACATATAAATCGATTATATGTATACAGCGTGAAGGCGCGCAATCAAAAGAATATGATTGCTCGAACCGGCATTGTTAACGGAAAAGCGAATTTCCTTCGTCTAAAATTTTTTCTTCATCTGACTCATAATACGACAGCAATATAAGCATATCATTTGTGACACAAATAACATTTTTTTTAAAATAAATTATACTAAAATTAGAAGTAAGAGGGATCACAGTTCTATTTCCAACAACAGTCATTATTGTTGTTATCATTTGACGAATTTGTTTCAAATAGCATTTTATCATTAATCGCTGGCAATTTTAGTTGTCAGTTTCACTGCAGTAGTGTCAACGGTATTGTAAAGATGTCAAGTTTCGTCAACGAAATATTAAATTACTTTACGATACATTTTTAAGTGACAGTTGGTAGTTGGGGTGTAATATACTGTTCTTTTTGTATAATATTGAGACGATTATTTTAAATACGAAATACAAGTGCATAACGAACACCGGGGTTTTTACATTTAACTTTAAACTGAAAAAATAAGCATTGTTATATGGCAAATGTGGAAGCTTTGTAGGTGGTAAGTTTTAAACTTAACGTTACTTTTGCATTGTGAAATAAATGTTTCAGTTAAAGCAACCAAAAAGACATTTCAGACTCAAAAAAATTAATATATTAAAAATTAATATTAGCGAATAATACCACGGAAATATTGTATGAGTATCTCGCGTGGAAAAATTTTAGTGCCACAGCAGAAGCCACAGTGACTGATAATGTGGCACGGAAAAATTTCGGTCCCACAGAATCAATCACTATGGCTTTTGTTATAGCGATAAAATTTTTCCACGCGGGTACTTTTTACATAATTGCGAAAAAATTTTCTCCTCGGTAAATATAAAACACACATGGTTCGTATGTTTTAACAATTTCATATAGGGACACACTTGTATTTTCTTAATTCATATGTGGTAATAATTGATTTCAATATAATGAAATTACTGACACCATATATGGCTGGAATATTGTATCAATTATTATTTTATTATATATATTATATATTATAGCCATAAGTCCACCATGTATAGCCATATGTGGCTATATATATATAGATTAAACAAAACAGATTCATATTAAAACTTCACATGTGATCACATATACATATGCATGGCTATTATACTCGAAACATTTATTTAATAAACTAATTATAAATGGTTAATTTATTAAACTGAGTAAGCTCAGATATTTTGCGAACACAAGATATTTTTAATCACTTCTTCATAGGGTAAATAGGAAATGTTTTAAATATATAAATAAGAAAACGAACATTTTATAACTAAATTCGAATTGAAAAGGAGTGAAAATGACTCTTTATACTATTCATTATTATCTGTGCTGTTTCTTAAATTCTTTCATTTACTTTAAGACCAACTTATTTAGAAAGATATTATTAGATATCAATAATTAACGGATTATGAAATGTAACATGTACTATATTAAGTTATATTAAATGCTTTTGAGGTGGGTGTTACAGTGTTATCATGTTGTTGTATTATTACCATGTAAAAATTGACATTTTGGTGAACATTGTAAGAGGATAGAATTATGTGAGGCAACTGATACGGTATTGAAAAAGTTCTGTCCGAAAAAGAACATAGAAATGCACAGTTTGCAAACAATAAACGCGCACACGTCATTATAAACATCGACTGAAACAAATTAACGCGGTTACTAACTAAACAATAACAACATTATAACACTGTTGTCAATGCAGATATATAAATTACCATTGAATAAAATTTCTTGTAACTTCTATATTTAATTTTATGTAAATAATGTACGATATCATGTTAAACATATATGATGAAATAAAATCAGCTATAATATTGAAATAATGCATATTAAAAATGGTATATAAAACAGTTTTGCATTTCAATGTTAAGCTAAAAATATATTTCAATTTTATATTAATAATTGAGACTTAAATGTTAGATTAATTATTTATACAAAACTCATAAGTGTGACTCATAATTTAATAAGCGGATAGAAAATTTATTGTTTACCGATGATACATTAAAAAATCAATTTGATTGCATTCTAATAATATCAGAAGAGAACAATTCATAGATATAAAATATAACATTCATAATTTACTTCATGAAAATAAATTTTATTTTAGATTCAAAATGAGGAACCTGGCACAAATAATATTTATTATACTGTTTTTACAAATCGTCATCAATTGTAAGTCTAATCGCTATGTCAGATCGTCTGACCTGGATCTTGATAATGAAGTTTTGCTGGACGAATCTTATGTCTCTTTAACAAATGATGAACCTCTATATTTGACTTATGATTATGATGATGAGTTAGTACTTGCGGATACTAAGAAATTTCACCAGCCTGAGGATAAGCACACGGCTTCTAAAAAAATGAATCACACTGAGAAAATTAATGCAGATCCTAAGAAGTATGATCACCCACAGATTAAGAATGAGATTCTTAAAGGACACGATCGTAATCAAACAATTGATATGCGTCCTAAAAAACAGAATCAGACGGAATCACTTGATAAAAAATCCAAGCCACTTAACAGCGCCCAAAAATTGGACGCCGTTCCTAAGAATCTCGATAACGCTGTATCAATTGACAAAACATCCAAGCCACTTATCAGCACCCAAAAATTGGATGCCGTTCCTAAGAATCTCAATAACACTGTATCAAGTGACAAAACTTTTAAACCATTTATCAGCACCCAAAAAAGGGATGCCGTTCCTAAGAATCTGAATCAGGTGGAATCACTTGATAAAACATCCAAGCCACTTGACAGCACTCAGAAATTGGATGCCGTTCCTAAGAAACTGAATCAGACGGAATCACTTGATAAAACATCCAAGCCACTTAACAGCACCCAAAAATTGGATGCCGTTCCTAAGAATCTCGTTAACGCTGTATCAATTGACAAAACTTCCAAACCACTTATCAGCACCCAAAAATTGGATGCCGTTTCTACGAAACTTGATAACACTGTATCAATTGACAAAACTTCTAAACAACTTATCAGCACCCAAAAATTGGATGCCGTTCCTAAGAATCTGAATCAGGCGGAATCACTTGATAAAACATCCAAGCCACTTAACAGCACCCAAAAATTGGATGCCGTTCCTAAGAATCTCGATAACAGTGTATCAATTGACAAAACTTCCAAACCAATTATCAGCACCCAAAAATTGGATGCCGTTCCTAAGAATCTGAATCAGACGGAATCACTTGATAAAACATCCAAGCCAATTAACAGCGCCCAAAAATTGGATGCCGTTCCTAAGAATCTCGATATCACTAAATCAATTGACAAAACTTCGAAACCACTTATCAGCACCCAAAAATTGGCTGCCGTTCCTAAAAAACAGAATCAGACGGAATCACTTGATAAAACATCCAAGCCACTTAACAGCGCCCAAATATTGGATGTCGTTCCTATGAAACTGAATCACACGGAATCACTTGGTAAAACACCCAAGCCAATTAACAGCGCCCAAAAATTGGATGCCATTCCTAAGAATCTGAATCAGACGGAATCACTTGATAAAACATCCAAACCAATTAACAGCGCCCAAAAATTGGATGCCATTCCTAAGAATCTGAATCAGAAGGAATCACTTGATAAAACATCCAAGCCAATTAACAGCCCCCAAAAGTTGGATGCCATTCCTAAGAATCTGAATCAGAGGGAATCACTTGATAAAACATCCAAGCCACTTAACAGCGACCAAAAATTGGATGCCATTCCTAAAAAACAGAATCACACGGAATCACTTGATAAAACATCCAAGCCACTCAACAGCGCCCAAAAATTGGATGCCGTTCCTAAGAATCTCGATAACACTGTATCAATTGACAAAACTTCCAAACCAATTATCAGCACCCAAAAATTGGATGCCGTTCCTAAGAATCTGAATCATGAGGAATCACTTGATAAAACATCCAAGCCAATTAACAGCGCCCAAAAATTGGATGCCATTCCTAAGAATCTGAATCAGACGGAATCACTTGAGAAAACATCCAAGCCAATTAACAGCGCCCAAAAATTGGATGCCATTCCTAAAAAACAGAATCAGACGGAATCACTTGATAAAACATCCAAGCCAATTAACAGCGCCCAAAAATTGGATGCCATTCCTAAAAAACAGAATCACACGGAATCACTTGATAA
Organism: Leptoteleia sp. ZL-2020; assembly: GCA_022817305.1. NCBI lineage: Eukaryota > Metazoa > Arthropoda > Insecta > Hymenoptera > Scelionidae > Leptoteleia > Leptoteleia sp. ZL-2020. The sequence continues at coordinate 4,528 of JABFPN010006928.1, read as the reverse complement.
AACATCCAAGCCACTTAACAGCGTCCAAAAATTGGATGCTGTTCCTAAGAATCTCGATAACACTGAATTAATTGACAAAACTTCCAAAACACTTAACAGCACTCAAAAATTGGATGCTGTTTCTAAGAAACTCAATAACACTGAATCAATTGATAAATCATCGAAGCCAATTAACAGCACTCAGAAATTGGATATCGTTCCTATGTATCTTAATAACACTACCTCAATTAACAATTCGTCGACGTCACTTAACGGGAATTATTATAAGTTTATTAGACGAAAACAAACTGTACTGGCATATATGCGTCTTTTGTTTAAAATGTCTTCAATTATTGATATACCGGCTCTAATAGATTCTAGAGTTGTTCACGAATTTGTGAACGTTTACAATAATCGAGTTAGAGAACAGATATCAATTTGCAATTCGTTTGTATATAGCCCGATGAAAAATTATATAATAAAGAATAAGACGGTTGGCGATTCAAAAGGGGATCTTACTTGTCCTCCTAGAGATATACGTATAGAAAGATTATCTAATCTGTATTTGGTAGAATCACACTTACATGTAAGTAATTAAATTATATTTTTAAACAAATATTTTTTAAATGTAATCAAGTACACACAAACCGTCAGAATTTACAATACTTTTCATTATAATATTTTTTAACTTGTAATAACTTGATCTGGAAAATTTTAGGTTCTTACTTTGTTGAAATTGTCTGCTTACTCTAATAATAATTTTTTTTCAACGTAAATGAAAATGCACCAAAAAAAGCTACTCTTATATAATAATTATAAAATACAATTATGCATTAAATATGCATGATTCATGCAAATTGATCTTGATGAGGTAAATTTATTTTGTGCGGAAAACTTTTTAAAAATCATAATATATAATATTTAGTTACATTTGTATAACCTCGAAATTGTAAAGAAAATAGTTTTTTTTTATTAAAGTAAGATCTTAAATCCAACAAAAAAATAAATAACAATTAATAAATTGCTTATAATATTAATAAATATTTGAGTTAATTATATGTATTTTTAAAAACAGGCCTCAATAAATTCGACTTACGAATATGTGATAAGTTTAAATAAATTAAACTCAACAAAGCAAGCTTGTTTAGCATACGACTTTTCCAAACAAAAAAATGAATATTTACTGCATTCATGTCTTGGAGATCATTACTGCAAAAATCATAGTTGCACAAGATTGTGTATGACCTATGATCAACAAACGTATGAACATCGGGATGTTTTTCGTCCTGATATATTGAAGAAACCAATGGCTGCATTAATCAACGAATATAACGCTTCTAAATCGAGGAATTTTTATCAAACTTTCGGTAAGTACAAAAGAAATAATAATAACATGAATTGCACAAAAAAGTATCATACCAGTACTGGGCCTGGACGTGCGAAAGCTTTAACATATTTTACTATACATTATTGCAAAATCACATAGAATTGTCACAAATATTTTCCATTTTCATTGCAACTGTCGTTGGAACTCGTAATATTTACACCATCCTACTCAAACTGCATCTTCTTACCTTTACTAGATTTTACAATTATATTAATATAAAAATGATTTTTTTCCAGATTCTTTTTATTCGGTAGAATTTCCGTGTGAAAAGCTTGTAAAGCTAAATCAATCATGGACGTTAACCAAAAATGGTGGTATAAATATCACAGAAAAAAGCTTGATCCTTGATCAAAGTCAATTCTGCTTTCCTATGAACAGAAGTCTGAGTCAAGCTGTATACGTTTGTCCAGGAGTATTAAATAAACAAAGAGTCAATGGAACAAAGACAAAAGGCAATGAAATAGATGGAGAAGACCTGATCACCAGATTAACAAATGAAATTTCGGAAATCCACGAAGGTTTTCTGGAATATGTATATAACACCTTCAGGATTATATATATCTGGTAAGATTAATTTCAGTTAATTATTTCGTATCGTTGGAAAATTGGTGTGGAAAAATGGAAATTAATTATGTGAATTTGTTCCAGGTTTCTCAGTCTTTTATTAACGGCAGTGCCTATTCTGATTTTCTTAGTTACCATGAGAATTTTGCCTCGCAAAAAAGAACATGTTGAAGAAGTACCGCAAACTTATATAAGAGTTGATGAAAATTATGCATAATAGTTTGCAATGTAAAAGAATTTGATATTAGTGAAAAAGGGAAACATTGCTTATTAAAAAGGAGAAGCGTTCTCCCTTGAGTCCTTTTGATTCGAAAAGAGAAGAATTTTATTACAAAGGGATATTTTTAAGAACATGAAATTCGAGTTTAAAATTAGACATAAGGATGTCTTCCACCCCCGTCGTAATCTTTTTGATACACGTTTGTACTGGAAATAATTCATTATATTCGGTATATTATCAGTAGATTTTATCAGTTATATCAGCTGACAATTACTTCTTCCAATTCCAAGCTGGACTTTAATGTAAAAATTTTGTCCTTTTTGTATAAAATGTTTAATTCATCTTCAAGTATTACATTTGATGAGTTATAAAATTTTGAAATGTCATCATTTTAAATTGATAAGCTAGTTCGAAATATAAGTGTAACAATATATACCTATATATAGTACTGTACTTTTGTAAAATATTATATCGCATATTCTGTAATATAAAACAAATAAAACTGCAAAACTACAACAAATGTGTAAATTTCATTTCTTAAAAAACGATTAATGTCAGAGTAAAACGATTAAATTAAATATTTACAAACAATACAATAATAAATTGCTTTAATTATTGAATTGTTTTATATTAATTGAACTGATTCTAGTTGCAAACTTCAATCTAAGTATACTTAATAGCATTGCATTAAATTTTTTTATTTTAAACAATGTATTAATAGTGAACATTTTAAGTGACTTATGATTAAGATAATTAACATTTCTTAATCAGAATTAATTATGATAGCATTATTTACAAAATTTTATTAATAAAGATAAGAAAATAATACCAAAAGACTGCTAATTATTAATTAAAAACTTTTTTTAGAAATAAAAAATGATTTTCATGGTGTTATCTTAAGCATATTTAAATTTGATCTTTTCATTAATAATAATAAAGTATTATTAACATTGTTCTTTGACTTGATGTCCTTTCTCAAATTAAGGAAACTTTATTAAAAAATTCTTCAAAAACTTGATATCTGTAAAAATAATAGCTTCGATTAAGCTGGCATAATTCTAATATTATAGTCATGTGAGTCTAAAATGGATTAGCAGGTTTATTCTTTATGCGGCCTAGCGAATGACATATTTGTTTAATTGTTTACTCATCATTTTCCGCACGAGTTTATGACAAATTTAGTTAATTCGTATTTAGCTAATGGCAAATGTATTGTCCTCGTTTTAAACGTATTAATTCTACATTCTATTTCTTTGTACTGTGTGTGTTGCTTTATTATTTATAATGACAACAAAAAGCTGTATTATAATTATTAACTCATAATGGACACTTCAATGAAATGTATACAATATTGAATACATGGTTAGCAGATGAGGAGTGTTAATCATATGGATGGAAAGACTATTGAAAAATTTTTGTTTTCGATATGAGGAATACTTTACTATTTTTCCACAGAAATATTTTTTTTAAATCGATATACACCTACACTACTTTATTATAAAATTTTAATAAAAATTACCAATATGTTAGTAAATATAATTGAAAAAAATTAACTATATATATATACATGTGCACATGAAAAGTCAGTAAAAACATATACATATTAACAATTTTAAATATTTCACCAGAATATACAAGTCTGCAAATATTCAGGCATATATGAGTCATATATGTTACCGAAAACATGTATGCATACATATATGCCGCTTATATAAAATTTTTTCATAAAAATTTCCCCGCAAAAATTGACGTACACATTGTCCGTACGGTATTTCTACAAGGTCGTAATGGGAACGAACGTGTAATTTCGCATTACCCTTTCGAGTGTATATTAATTTGACGCGAGTCACGCGGGCGCGCACACTCCTCTGCTGAAAGCGAACGATGCGCCTCGCCACTTTAATCGGGCGCGCTAAATGTTATCACTTCGTCGAATCATCAAAATATCATTGACCGGACGGGTTAATTGTTTACGAAAACAGAGTCCGGGGGAGGGATGTTTACGAATTTTATCAAATGCGTTTCGCCGTTTCCAACTGTTGAATTAGAGCCGAGCAAATATTCGCAAGTGTTTCCTAAAGCCGCTCCGTTTGTTTATATTCCTTATTTTAATAGTCGCAATAATTAGTGGCAAGATTGCTCCACATAAAAAAATTTTATATACGTGTTATATATGTTGGCATATGTGTTTTTCAAAATGCATATACATCTGCATATATGTTCTCAGAAACTGCATATATGCCACATATACACCTGTATATATGCCACATATACACCTGCAAATATGCCACAAATAGGCCACATATACACCTGAATATATGCCAAATATAAACCTGCCAATATGGCACATATACACCTGAATATATTCCACATATACA
>JABFPN010006927.1:0-10926 GCA_022817305.1 Leptoteleia sp. ZL-2020 | reverse complement strand
CCCTTTTTTTTTTTTTTGTTTTTTTTTTTTTTTTTTTTATTTCTATCACAATTTATTTCTCGCCGCTCTTTCGAAGCTTGTGCCGTATCGAAACAAGTTACTTTTTATATCCACCGAAAGGTTTCACATGGTTTCCCCTCCGGCTGAACCTAACCGGTGGCAGCGCGGTGAACGCCCACCAATGTCTTTTCACCGCAGCGAAATTAATTTCGTCCTTGGGGGGACAAGTTTTGTTAGATATAATTGTGATAATATAAAATTTATAGGGCCGAATTAAAGTTCACCGCGACCCAGCCCTTAATTTCGCCCGCGCTCTCAAAGTCATTTTTAATCAAACTTTCAATGAATAACAAATGCAGAATCGGACGTGCGTCAAAATTGCGAGTTTTCATCTCGAAAATGATTTCGCGCGGATTGATTTGAATTTTCATTTAATTTAATTTCGGTGCAGCGTGCTGCGGCGACTGGTCTCCGAGCAATAATGATAGGTCAACTACTTTCGGAGACATTTATGCGATGACGGTCCGGTTAATTCGTTGAATGCAAGCGTTCCCGATGCATTTGACAGTTAGCAAATTATCGAATAATTTAGCGCTCGACCTTACAATCGTTTGTTCGTATCTGGTCTGTGAATTTGGTATAATTATGGCCAGCCCGTATCAGAGGGTTATCTTCCATGCGACGGTTTACATTGAACGGCAGCCTGCGCGCTCTTCAAACGACGATTCAAAGGGCTCTTAACGGGACATCACACGAGCGATTCGACGGTTTACTAGATATATTCTATTAGAGTTCGATTAAAATTTGTCTTTTTTGAGGCGCGGTACACGCGTCGGATATAATTGAATTGAATAAAATCGGCGCACAATCACGTCGGTTATTTGAGTTACAAAATCAAGTGTCGTGGAGCGTTATCGGATTACGAAGCTCCAGTAGCCCAGTTTTTTTTTTATTTTCTTTTTTTTCATTTTGTAGTGTGATGAAACACAGTTAATTCAATGAATTGTTCAAATATAAATAATAACAAGGGAAATTTCATTTCCTATCGTTAGTGCTTTATTTTTGATATCACATTTTAACGAACTGCCACGTCCACGATTGTTACGCGAATAAATTAAAGTGAAAAATGCAAAATTCGTACCTTTTGAAAATAAAGTCAATATTTTTTTTTTTTTTTTGTTCCGCCGAACAATGTGGGAATTGTAAAAGAGTACGATAATGATTTACTATTTCTAATATGGATCGATGCTTGAATACAAATATGTAACCAAACGGTTCTGCAAGGCTATTGTTCGAGATAATAACAGCTGGGATATCATTTTCATGGGATCGGATCGGCTTCACGGTTTTCATTTGACTTTTAATTTGTGCGATATTTTAATTCGTGTCGTGAATTAATTGATTGTGTAAAGGAATCGAATTAACTCACGTTTGTTTGCAATTGTGTTTGACTTTAATCGAATGCATAAATCTTTGCCTTTTTTTTATTGCGCAATGCTCGAGGCAACTAATCAAAATATTAAAAAGCGATCAAGCCGCGCGAGTATTGAACTTCTGTGTAAAGAGAAAAATGTACCGCCGCGGCCGAAGCGGAGGGATGATCAAATGTACGGAACTCTGATAAAATCCAAACATTTAATTAAAAGATAATCATACCGATCGAGCGTCCACTAATGTCACAGAACGAAGCGATAGCATGAAAACAATTGCTTCTTTATGCATATGAATGTAGCAGCGCGATTTAATTTTACACGAATACAAATTTGCATTGATATCGAGGTTTGCCTGGTACTCGATTTCTATCGAGCTTTTTTTCCCACGTTACTCTTTGTTTGTTAAACCGGAGCTAACGAGGCATCGAATCGAGATTGCCATGTGTAATTTTTCTGCAGAACCTTCGGTTTTGATAACGGCCCGATTTTACGCGTGTTTTCCGCACAAAAATCGATCCTCACCTACAATGTATATTAATATAAAATACTTTAGTGTTTTTACAAGTTCCGTCCCGGTCATATTTCGTAAAATATTTTATTAACATTTATACAAATTTAAAAGTGGAATGCAGACCGCCGGATTTGTGCAGCTTGCGCTTCGCGGCGCGATGTATGAAGATATGTGTGTAAATAAATATGAGATTAAATGCGCGCTATCTCTCCGATTACATTTGACATTTCATTTTTACCCTTGCACAATATTTCTGACATAGAAGGAAATTATTTGTATTATATTTCAATTTCACCAGATTATAATATAAAAACAAATGTCACACTTTATCAAAAAGTCATTTCATTGCGCACACAATATTTCATAAATTTAATTTAAAAAAATATACGCGGCAAATATTTTACTACGCTCTGACAATGTTAAATATTCATTTTTTTTAATGAATTTACTGACAAATTAATTTTTTCGGAGCGTTTTTTGTTTTACCATTTCATCAATTAAATCTATTGTTTAGTAATGGAGTTAGTTAAAGAATTTTTTTTTTTTTTCAATGAATAATAATAAATTAATTTAGAAAGAATGCTCGATTTAATTTCAGTTAAATTTATGCGAATTTCTTTAGATTTATGTGTTCACTTGTTAAAGTTCACACAAACTGGTACAATTGCTATTACCTCTTTTAAACTATACGTTAAATTCGACAAGAAAATTGTCACACTGTTTGATGCAGTAAAATAATTTTTAACAAAACTTTCTTTTGTCAGCGCAACAAATAGCATATTTTGTGTTGCAATTTTAAAACTGACACCAGTGGATAATTTACTGAAATTTAATTACATTACGTTGACTTTGAGGTTGCATTGAGTGCTAGTATAACGTTTCGTCATTTGGGCGCCGGGGAATTCTCACGTTGCAGCCTGTTGAATCCGAATCGATACAATGAAAATTAATATGAAATATTGACATATATGCCCAGTGGCTTTATTAGAAAGTGCGGCATAAAATCATTTGTAATCAAACCTGCAACCCGATAGCGTTTTTCATAAAAAGCGCGCGGCAGTCTGCGGGAGAAGAAAAGAAGGCCGTAATGCCACGCGTGCACGCTCTGATGGGGCTTTGGGATCGCGGTCACGTGTGCCATTATCGCGCGACAAATGCAAAACCGCGAGTCGTTATGCCATCTGTAACCGGATACTTCTCAACGAAGCACGACTCCCCGCTGTCGCCTATCGATCCGGCGTCGTTTGGATTACAGATCTCTCACGGGGCGAATTCCCTCTCCTCCATCTTTTATTTCAATTGCTTTTTTCTTTTATCAATCCTCAAAGTAACACATGCACTGTGTACATTTACTTTCCACCTTCTCTCATGTTTCGCGCAGACGAATTACAGAGGAAATAAATATGCTAAAAGCGTCCTCACCTTTTGCTGTAACAACAAACGAGCGAAACCTCGTGACAAAGTCACAGCTTTTATCGTTGAATTTTTTCTCTATTTTCGTGCCGATTCGCTCGATGCTTTTTCTTTTTTTTTCCTTCTTTTTTCTTTATTTTTTCCCCCTTTTTTGCATTGTATTCAAACATTTGTATTCAATCATTATTATTCCGCATGACACTTTTATGCTAGCGCACGCCAGTCGTCTCTGTTTTTTAACACAATTTTTTTTTCTTCTTTTCCCGTATAACTCCTCGTGGAATGAATTGATGAATTTGTAAAACATCCTGCGAAACGCACCGCGCGACTGCGCCTTTCAAAATACCCTCAGAATACGCGAAACCATTGTTTAGTATACCGTCAAAGTTACGCCAAATTAAGTTGTTCCCATGAGGAGAAAAAGGTTTCGTAAAAAATTACTAACTTTTACTTTGAGCAAAATAAGTATAGCAAGATGCAGTATATTTTATAGTAACGAAGTGAGGTTTTCCTAAGTTTTCTTTTCTTCCAATGTTCTTTAGTGACTACTACTTTATATATATTTTTTTATTTAGTTTAAATGTTAAATCAATAAAAACTAAATTCAACGTACTTTATTTTTAAAACAAAGTATTAATGCTTGAACAAAAATTAACCTTTTGACACAACATTTTTATAATAAACAAATGTTTGTATTAATATAAAAAATTGTATAATTTAAAATTCTATCCATGAGAAATAAGATTAGAAATACCTGATGGTATTTTTTACTTGAAACGTTTTTGTTTCGCTCCTTTTGTAGTATAAGGAACCCTTTTTGAAAGTTTGTTATTTTTTTTATACTCCTATTGTACGCGATTATAATTGCAAGCGTTGTGTCAATTTTGTCTACATACACATTGTATACAAAATGTATAGAGTACTATGTAAACTAAAAGAAATATTTTGCGAAGTTTATTAAAAAATCATAAAATTTATAGTTTATATGTAATTTAATATAAATATTTTCATACAACATGTCATGTGCACAGAAATAAAATGTAGAATTTGTGAAATAAAGAATTGAAAATTTGTTGAAAAATTGAATATTACTATATTTACAAATTACAGATTAACAAAAATTAATTATGCAATAATTTCATGTTTTAAATTGAAGAAAATGATAAAATAAATTATATTTAATGTTTAAAAATATCGGGCGATAACCTTAAAATGAGTGAATGCTGTTAACAAATTTCAATGAAACAAATCATTTTGATGTAAGGATATTATATGAGCCCCTTAAAGCACAAGTGGTGTAATTCTACTTTTCGTTTTTTGTTAGCTAGGGTCAGTATCATGTTCAGCAAGTGGCATTCTGTTAATGGCACAAATGGTGTAACACCTAATTAGCATAGCAACCTGGTAGGTAACAGCACAAGTTTATCCTTGTACTGGGATTACTTATAGCAAACCTAGTAAAACGTTAAATATCTTAAAACAACAATAATGTAAGTTACACCAGTAGTGGTAAGGGGCTCATGTATAGTCATTTGTTAATCTTCACATTATATGAGACACGTACCAAGCAGGTCATTAAATGTATTATTATGCAATAAGTGTTTCTCTTAAACAATTTTGTTACAATATAACAAAATATATAAATTTTTCTTTTAAACAATTTTGTCCCAAACTTTAAGTTACAATACACTTTATTTCGAAATTTACGGTCTCGTGAAAACTGGTGTTTTTTTCGTAGCCCGACGAACCCGAGTTGGGGTATACTTTTGCCGTCCTTCGAAACAATTCCCTCTTATTTTGAATATGATTTTCTGTAAAGTTTGAAGAATCAATCGCAAAAAAGGCTCGTGCATAAATTTACGCCGCACGTGTTGCCAAGCACACGTCAAAACTGTTGGCCGTAGCTTCATCGTCGCTTATCGGAGTGTGAAAAGAAAAAGCCTGACACATAGCCGCACGTAAAGGTAAATTCGGCTTGCCTTTGCAACGCCAAGTATCCGCACGTGAAACACAAAAACAATACACGCGTCTGACGCTGAAAAGCATAGATGATCTTCGCGAATGAGCGGTTTTCCTTTACGACGAGCTCATGCCTGCCGACTAAATTGCCCCCCCCCCCTCCCCCCTCTCACCCCCAGTCCGTCATCTTTGATCGAGCATTAACCACAAAGGCTTTTTATCCGCGTTTCCTGTCTTCGCTTTTTTCCGCGCCGTCCCATGCACGGATGCGGAAGTACGGATCGAAGAGTATAATGATCATTGGCCGATTGTTCGGGAATAAACTGATGTTCGCACGTTCATTGAAGGGCCATTTCCTTTGCGATTGGAGAAGAATTATCGAGGGTGTAATATAAGTGCTATGTGAGTCACGATTTTTTTAAACAAGTCACATTTAGCTTTCTATTATAATAAGTTATGATTTATGATGAAAACGTTTCACATTAAAAGAGTTACTTTTAAAGTTATCTTAGAAATTTGAGATAACCAAATTGTTTGACAATTTTTAAATTATAATTTGAAATTTATTAGTGCACGCATTATACATTAATGAAAAGTTTATTGAATAATTATAATTTTTCTAGTACATTGAAGAATTTAAACGGTGATGAAAGTGAACTCGTAATGAAAAGTAATTAAAAAGTTACTTGGTAATTTTTCTTTAGTTTAGTTTATAACTTTTACGAATAAAATACGTCTTGCATTTATTATTTACGAACGTTACGTCTTGCATTTACGACAAAGGTTATATCTTTGTAATACGTTTTTTTGTTAAATAAATTTATTTTTAAGAATGTCTTGGTTTTTAAATTTTTTACAAATTAAAAAGTGTAAGTTAATGACAGGTTTTATATAATATAACCTTCTTTGAAATCATGCAAAATTGCCTTTATATCTACATTATTAATATATTCCTTTTTTTTCCAAGGATTAGGAAATTAATCAAAGAAAATTTCAAGTTATGTTTAATTATATAAAACTTTTTGGCGGAAATTTCATAATACTAAGTTCATAAACTGATACAACATTCTTTTTAAAGAATTACGATTGTCAATGGAAGTAAATTTCATTTTAACGCGCATAAAAAGCAAACCATTATTTATTTTTAACTCAAATTTATGCAGCTTAATAACCAAGACAATTTCTTTTAGTTTCGCTCTATCGCAAGCGTCACGTTCTTCATGGTTAAGATTCATAAATGTATACATTTATTCATGCACTTTCTTTACGTCTTCGTAAGCATGTATTGACATTAGAGCAAGGTTACAATCCGTTACAGTCCATTAATAAATCACGGACATTTTTCCACCGGGCTTGTCACTGATAAATGTAAATTTACTGCAGATTGATTTTGTGGTAATATTAAATATTGCACTAGTACGTACAAGAAATTTGTAACATTAAATTCAGTCAATTTGTCAATTAGCTGAAAATGCCTCTCGTTACTAGAGCCAATGAAAAATGAAATAACGGCCGTAATACAGCGTAATAAAATAATAGCGATTTATTTAAAAATTCAATGGAATGTTTTATAAAGCCAGTTCGCAACGAACGTTCCCAATGTTCTCTGGTTACATGCGGGTCCGGTCTTCGAGAAGCGAATCGGCGAACGAATGAACGACGGACTGACCGGAACGCGATTGACGATAACGAACGCTAATAGGTCGGATGAGTTAATCTACCTTCATTAATTAATCGGACTTTGGTCCCAAGTCTGGGGCGTGAGTCACTCGCTCCGTCAGAGAGCAGTCAATACCAAAGGGATGCTGGGCGCTTAATTTACCTAAAGCTACATTAATATGTCTAATTAACTTCCTGGCTCTTTTTGTCCTGGCGACGAGCACGAAAGGAGGGGACGTCAATCTCGTATTGTCCCAACAATTACTAGAACCGTGGCCGTCTCAAATTCTTAGTAGAACCAACGGAAACAACTTTAAACCTTAATGAAAACAGCGCTCATTAAAAGCAAATGAAACGGTGAGATTCCTTCGAGTATCGGCGTTCCGCGTTCATTCATAAGCGTAGGAAATTACACAACCAATTGTGAGCTGTCGTTGACTGTCGTATTTAACAAAAGCAACTCCGTCGAATTTGGATCTCGTTGGAATTGAAATTTCAGGCAACGGAGGGGGGTTTTCCAAGTTATTTTTATTAACGCTAGGAAAAATAGTACAATGCGAGGGGAATGAGGGGGGGGGGGCGTTTAAGTTGGCCTCCAACTTCCTCTTCGATAGGTCAATAAACCCCTTTTCTCTATAGAGAGCCAGATACGAGTAGATCGGCGAGGACGGAATGGGAGTGCCTCTTAAAATGTCGAAATTAAATTCCACCAGGGCGTCGGTTTAAGGCCCACCCTTGGCCGTCTGCGCGGTACTACTTATTTCCCACAATTCTTAGTCCACCCTCTATAGAAAAGATCGTTTCCACGCGTCCCTCTAAACGAGGGGCGGTTCCGGCAGGACGATTTCTTTCCTGCTCTCTAAAGAAACATTCTTCTTGGCCGCTCGCCCCTTCCCCCGCGCCTGGACTATCCATCTACTTTACCCCTGCCCCCTCCCTCTCTCCCTCCCATTCCACCTCCTCGTGCATTTCCTTCCTCATGCGCTCGTACGTCTCGAAGAGTTTTCCATTAAGTGGCCCGAATGATTTTCCGCCGCGCTTCTCGGACGTTTTCACGAGCCGGAGGGGGTCTCTCGTGAAATCATCTTCCTCCCATTAAAGGTGCCACTTGTTTCCCTATTGCTTTTTTTACTCACGAATATTGGACGCTCCTCGCAAATGTCCTCCTCGCTCCCGGGTAATATTGCCGTTTAAACGCAATCATCCCTCCGAGTTGGCTTCACGAAATTTGCGCGACCTCCATTATTAGGTAATGAATTAAAATGGATCAACGTCGGAATTCCTCGTGGAAAATTAAGTTTTCGGATAAGTTTCGGGGGTTAACGGCGAACAATTTATTTGTCTGATTGAAAATTGCGATAATTGATTGGAGACAGCGGTGTGGGTGTCAGAGGGGGATAAGTGGTCGACTGAAATAAATTCTAAGCGGGGTGGATCGGCACGTGACGAAAAACCGCAACTGTTTATAAATAAATGTCGGCCAAAGGAAAAAAAAAGAGTATCGGCGGCTTTTGTTTTCGGCCGCACTGCTTTTCCGAGACTCGTGATACAAATAAAATGCTCACGCTGGCGCGTTATTAATGACCCCTGCCTTAAATACACAACGCATGCATGTGAAAGTGAAAAAAAAAGGAAACTATTTCTCGAGTCAACAGCGTGTCGTTTCCATGACAGGGACAAAAAGCGCCGCCGATCATTCTGACTTGAAAAAATGGGATGTCTCTGTTTTGGACGCGTAGCAACGGCAACGAGCGCATTCGGGCATGATAAGACCGATAGGGATTCTCATTGTCACGGGAGCGTGGTCCGCAGGATGCTTGGAGAGTTTCACGGTCGACGCAGATGGACTTTGAGGCTGCCGTGTCTGAAACCGGCCCATTACCGGCTTGGCACGTTGAACGGCCTCGTAAATCAAGAAAGATGCCTCATCCGCGTTTGTTGGCAAAGTACTCGACTCAAGGTACTCGAATCCGATGTGTCGATTTATCGTGCTCTTCGTGGAATTGTGGGAGTTTAATGCCACGAAGCGACTTGGCTCGCCGTCGAAAACGCGAGGATTTAAAACACGTATGCTAATGCTTTTCACACATTATTCTTCGACAAACACTCAATACCCGTCGCCTTTTAATCTTTTTACCAAATGGTAATTACCCACATAAATTCATACCTTTCTATTCGCGCGTCGTAACGCGCGTGATCCGGAATTACTCGTTGCTTAATCGGAACCCGGCACCCGGGGAAAGGAAAGAGCTTTTGTGTAATTATTATCGCGCTGATTGAATCCGCGCGATAATTTGCAGAAATGCTAAATAATCGAGGGATTTTGAATTATTTTAATGCAGTCCGGCGCGATTAAACGACTACTTTATTTTACGAGCCAATTGTGCAAAAATTGCATGGGCGGATTTAATAATTCACTTATCGTCAAACTTCTCCGCCGCCACCGCGGCGTCTGATAATTCTCAAATAACATGGTGAATTTTTCATAGAAACGTTTCCGCCGATTAAACATTCCTCCTATCCCTTAATTTGACTGTTGGAACGGGTTTGAGATTGGCTGATTTTGTGTGATCTCGTTTATGCACGCTTAATCGGATGTAACTACTGATTTTCAATTTGTTTGATTATGGATAAACGGAATTTCCAAGCTCTTGATATCAGCGGGGCTGCTAATACCATACCGCCGCAATTGCGGTTACGACGGTTACTAGGCACCAATTCCCCTAGGCCAGTTATCATCGCAAAGTAACACGCAGAGTCTGCGTGGGTCGGCTTATGTGAATAAGTAAAAACTATTTCATATGCGGAAAGGTCTCACATTTTTCATACAAATCGTGCCAAACAAACATTACGCACCTTATCTCAACTTTTTTTCCCACCTTCTCTGTGCGCGCACGATTGTCCTTTTTCTTTTTTTTTTTTTTAGCGTAAAACACTGTCCCTGTGTCTCCGCCATAAGAGCAACAATTTAATTTAAAACTCGCTGTTACGCTGTTTTCTGTACTCATAAAAAGTTGACGTTCCTTTTTAAGTGTGATTTCTAAATTTATACACGTGTTGCTGAATTTCAAAACAACGCAATTCTTGTCGTTCCGTTTATTATAATTAGTGAAATTTCTCCGAAAAGAAAATAATATATTTTTGCCTCCACAAACATCTCAGTAGCCGGAATCTAACTTTGGAAACATTGAAGTGTTTGTTTCAGTCGAGTGGCAATGCATCCTCGATGGTTGTTACAATGTAGTCACTGTTTGCTAAAACTAATTTCAAACTGTCGTAATTCATAATTTATGACAAAAGATTTCATTTCACTTCTGGGAATTAAGTAAAAATCAGTTCGCCCATGTTGTTAGAAGAATTGGAAACTGTGTTTTTTTTTTCTATTCATTGTCCGACAACCTGCAATTGTTATGTACGACCCGCACATCAGAGCCGCTACTTAACGCCCTCGTTTAAGTGCAACTCGCCGAGCTCCTGTCAGCCTTATCTTGATTACCTCTGTCAGGAAAGGATTGTTTTACTTCTCCCTACAAAATCTCAAATGTATTTTAACGTATCAGTGTTAATTATATGAGGCCTCGTAGTACATCACGTATAAGGGAGCTTGATTCTTGCAAATTTTCCTGTGCTTTAATTACTAGCCATATAAAGTTTCATTGGTATTTGCAAGACTCATTTCATACGAATAAATGCAGTTTTTTAAAGGAGTAAATAATTTATTTTTCAGTAAAGTATTTCATATTATTACACTGAGAAAAAAAATATGTTAAATTTTCGTATATAATTAGGAAACTGAAACTATATGTAGCGTATAAGAAAATTTCAAATTAAATATATGAAAACTTAGCACATATATTACACTACTTTATATAATTATGTTTCCTTTTCGCATACTTAATGCTAAGCTTTCATACATTTTATTTGAAATTTTCTTATACTTTCCGTATAGTC
>JABFPN010006926.1:0-10927 GCA_022817305.1 Leptoteleia sp. ZL-2020 | reverse complement strand
TTTAAATAAATACTAATATTATTTCATATATTACGAATTCATATATTACGAATTACCAAGATCTTGGTAATTAATAATAAAAAAATTCGTAATATATGAAATAATATTAGTATTTATTTAAAAGAAAGATAATATATCACAACTTTACGAAAACACTTAGTAAAATGTACTCATATATTTCTCTCAGTGTATATATATATATTTTTTCCATTCTCAATGCAAAGCGTATATGAAAACTGAACTAGTCGCCTTAGACATACGTCGTCGTATTTATATGAAATATCATTTTTCGTACAGGGCCACATACGTTTTATGTGCACTGGACGATAAAAGTAGATTGATTTTATCCAACTGGGTCCGTTCGTAATTTCGGCGAGGTCGTAGAGCGACAAAACGAAACGGAGTGTGAAAAGACGCGGACACAGACGTGAACGTGACTGCGACAGGCGGTTTAATGAGGTCTCAATGTGACGCTTTTATTATTGTAGCTGTAATCGTAATCGTAGTCGTGGTTGTACGAGTTCGTTACGGGGGAGGTCGTGTTCGGTGCCGGGTACGGAAGATACCGGGGTCAGGCGAGTTCATTGCTGTCGAGGAAGTGGTCGCGGACGTCGAGGCAGGCGGCCAGGTCCAACACGCAGTGCGACAGGTTCGGGTGGTCGAGCACCTCCGACTCCGGCAACGGCGGGTGGCAGCGCGGCAGGTGCTGTCGGCCGCGAAACGACCGGTGCAGCCGCAACACCACGTCGCAAAACACGTACCGCACCAACAGCAGCCGTAAAAAGTCGTCACCGAAAAACTGCAGCACGCTGCTATCTGTAATCAAAATGTCGTTTCGTCGCCTTTTCATTCAATTTCTTTTCACTCGATACACTTTTTCTGCATCCTCCTCTCAACTCCTCCCCACCCCCAAACCCCCCAAACCCCCCAAACCCCCCCACACACACGCACGCCATCGCACCTTTTTGTCGTTACACAATTTTAACTTTACAGAGAAAAGTTTGTTTCTGTTTTAGCTGACCTAAATTTTTATTTGAATTTACCAAATATGCTGTTTAGTTACTGTAATGAAAAATACGAGTTATTGAAGCAAAAAATTTGGTTCTTTTAACCACATGTTTTTAGCCAAAGGATTTTAGTTACAAACTATATCTTTACGAGAAAATGTAAGTGTTTTTCAGTTGCATGCGAGTCGAGCATGATATTCTAATTGTAAACACATTTATATTAACGTTTTTAAAACAATTGAAAAAAATATCGGAGCTGCATGCAATTTATATACAGTTAATATTACGAGCGAATGAATGAATAATTACGCATCTGGTTAAATGATCAGAGATTTTCATGCAAGAAAGATTGCTATTGAATCATAAAACATTTACACGTGTCAATTGACACCTTTTAAAAAAAGGTCTATTATGATAAATAACGTTATTAATGTTTGCTTTGCTTAAATGAAACTTGTGATATTTATTTACTATAAAGCTCCCACTGTTAATATTCGTGTGCAATATTCGTAAGGGTCTGTACGGTTAAAAAATTCATACGATAGCTATGATAAATATTTAATACAGTGCTGCACGGAAATATCACATTTTAATTCGAGTTACGCTATTAATCATTTCTAACGATAAATCATATTTTTATTCTCACTTTTTATTCTTTTACCTCGAGGAACATCGCGTCAGTTAAAACGACCCGAAAAAATGAATTATAATACGCTTTGAATGCTAATTTCCGTGGAAGGAAGTTAAATATTTCTCAATAAGCGAAATTAAAGCACGACATTTTAAACGTACTATTTGATAACAACAATATAATAAACGCGAGCTGCACCGCAAAAAAAATTTGCCTCGCATTTTCGAGCCAGCAGTTTAAAAGTTAACGAAACTAACAGCGAACTGAAAATAAAAATGTTTCGTTCCAAGGAACGGGATCATTTTCCGTGCAGCGACTTGTTTTGGGGCGCGTCATTGCGGTGCAATAGTTTGCGGTGACCCAGATTTTGCCGCGGGTGGATAGGTCGGTGAAATAATGGAACGAGTAAAAAGGGAATGAAAGGGTGGGAGGGTTGGTGAAAAAAAAGAAAAAAAAGAAAAAAAAGAAGAAAAAATAAAAAATGGCCTCACCGCATCGGGATCGCAAAACGAGTCGACTGGCCTCGGCGAGGAATCGGTCAATGTAACTTTGGCAGCGCTCCCAGTGATGCACGGCGAGGCTGCTAACGTTGCAAATAAGGCAAAAGGCGGCGAGTGGTGCGTGAAGAAAGAGAGTGAAGAGGCTGCCGCCGTGGCGGATGTCCCGCAGGGTCGGCGGCGTGTCCTGCGGTGACATCAGCACCATCAACGGCTGACCGAAGTATCGCGGTATTTGCTGGAACACGAAGCTATTGTCCGAGTCCACGACCACGAATAGAGGCTTCCGCGTGAAGGGGTACAGGTCCCCCGGGTAAAGGCAGTGCGGTTCCTTCCCTCCAGTCATCCTTTTACCATGGTCTGCCTCGCGTTTGCTACTCGTCAACACTCCACCCAAGTCGTACCCCACTGTCAACAAACAATTTGTTCAGGCATTTTTTGTACCTTACGCTCTATCAATTTTTTATTTGTCCAAGCGGACCGTAGATACGCGCAGAACAAAGTTGCTGGAAAAATAACTACGCTAAGAAAAAAGGATTACGATAAATACCAGACTTTCTAGTATTAGACGAATGTACTTGTCTCGTTTTAAGAAATACTATTCTGTATGGTATAATATTTTTCTCAGTAATATTTTAAGAAATGTAACCAAAGTGACCTCACAACTATCACTATTTTTCTAGACTACGTTGTAGAGTAGTGGTAAAGTGTGTAACTTATGATTGTCGGATAACTTGTTCTATTCCTTGATAACAGCATTTTTTCTAATATTCGTTTAAAATGAATATATTTAATAAATTATAGTAAATTAATATATAATTTAGCATATTGTAATATAAAATATAATAAAAAGTTGTAATAAATTTCTCTCGGTGTGTAAATGAAATTTTGCAACCTTTTCATCGTATTCCATATTCACGAAATAAATAGTCACTTGTCCAACATCTTTTTTTCTGTGTGTGTCAATAGACACTTCGCTTTCATTAAATTTCAAGATGCGACTCTTAAATCATTTTGCCTTCAAATCGTTGAAGACTCAGGCAACATTTTAGCATGAAACGTTGAATTCGATTAAAAATTTAATACTGCTAATTTTTATGAAAAAACTATAATTACATTTATTTATCGAGTTTATTATTTCACGACTTCAAAATATCAAGTAAATGTTCTGTTAAATATATACGTTGTTAATTCAAATGACATTAAATTGATCGATTTGAATCAATTGAATTTAAATAAAAACCAGTTAAATCAATGTCACGTAACTTGATTAACACTGAATATTTACTTGTTTATTTTTAATTGTATCTCTTTCGTTTTTATCAATGAAATTTCGCGATATAATATAAATACATTTATCGTGATAAAATAAAAGTAATTTAGTTTACGAACAATTAATAATTAGTTTTCAATTCAATTGCAAACGTTAAATTAATGACGAAATAAATGAAGACTTGTTAAAAAGTTTCAATGAGAAATTGATGTTAAATAGGTAAACCTTTCATTAATGCGCATCATAAACAAGTTCTCTCTACTTTACTGACGCTTTATGTTTCAACGATCAAATGAACGTTTACATGAGTCAGTCATTTTAGGACGGTACATTATAAGATTTTATACTGTTATAATGTCTAAAGAAACTTTATACTGTTATAATGAAGTGATTTCGTATCAATTGTTTATGACGAAGACTGTTTTAAGTTTTTCTTTTTTTTTTTTTTTATTATTTGAAGAACAAATCGTTAATTCAAATGTACCGAACATCAAAATTGGAAAAGAACAATTCAAATTTAATAGTTTTGAATGTTTTTAAAATTATCCTTAAATTTGTATCTTTTTCGTAAAATTAAATTATACTGAAAATAATTAATATAATTATCCTCTTAACCACATTTTCATTGCTTCATATTAGAGATTATAAATAAGTCTCCAGCATTTTTCATAAAAAGGTTGATATTTCCAATGACATGAAACGATGTGAAATTTCTCGTTGAGTTATTCCCAATATTTGGCACGAATTTTCATCCAATAATGCTTCCAATACCGCGTCATCTTAAACTTTCGGTCTTCTTTGTCTTTGACATCAAACTCACCGTTCAACTTTTTTCTAAACATTCACGACAACCTATCTCACTTAAGGTAGCTTGATAAGATATATCCAACCACACGATATGACCTTTTACATTAGATGATTTCAATCACAATTCATATTTGATCAAACTGCGAAGACTTGGGATAAAAATTATTATACTAAATGTAAAAAGAGGGACAAATGACATCTTCTTGTCTTAGTTAATACACAGTTTAAAAGAGGTTATAAGAGAAATGAACATTTTTATTATACTGTACCATAACAACTTGTACAATACTGATAATCTCTTTTAAAATGTATTTTAAATATCACAAGAATTGTAATTTGTCCCCATTCTTACATTTAGTATAATAATTTTTATCCCAACTTTGTTCTCAGTGCAGAGCTAATAGTTTTACGGAAATAAAAATGAGGCATAAAAAGATCATCTCTTACTTTCTTCGGGTCGTTTGACGGTAGAGAAGCATCCATCGGCGGAAAGGTAAAGTAAGAGAGCACCGTTGGCGGGCAGTTCCTTGAATCCACTGGCGAGGAACACTTGGACTTGACTGTAGGTAGGCTTATAGAGCAAATACTTGTGCGGATTGTCGCGCCTAGGAGCGCCGTTTTCCGCGGGGTAAGGCCCCGGCCTGAAGGGCATGCGACCCGCGGGCGACGCGTCGTGGAGGTGGTTGGGGTCGTCCCTGGGCTCGCGCTCCAGGGTCTGCAGCATGCGGAACATGTCCATGGACAGCTCACTGAACTTGACCTGATCGGCGCAGTTGCCGACAATCAGGATCTCTTGAAGAGAGAGGCACATGGGTGGCGAACGCTCGACCGGCGGCGACGTCAGGGGACCCAACCTGTGCGTCACAACCACCGGATTCGACTCCGAATGGAGTATACCGACGGCGGACTCCGCCTTTACGAAAGCTTTTATTTCTTCCAAAACTAGATTCCATTCAACCTGAAACATTTCCATCCGTCAGTCCTTTTTTTTACCCCCTTCATCTCTTCGTTTCGTTAAAACAACAATGGAGCAAAAATAAGTTTCTGGACAAAAAATTTCCCCGACTTTATGGCGCGCGATGTAAATTTAAATGGGTACCTTATTCGAGCAGGTAGCGAAGTTTGTTTTACCTTTTAAGATAAAGGAAATCCGAGGTGTTTGAAGGAAATTTTCGAGGCGAGGATAAGTCCTTTGGAGCGAATTTTCGATTCGCACAATTTCGCGATGAAAAACGTACTTGAAATATGACTTCGCGTAAATGATCCAATAAGGTGAGCGAATCAAGTTTCGTGTTTACAAAGTGTGCAATTTCATTGGCCCACTCGAGGAGGACGTATGACCGAAATCTTGCACGAAACTTGTTCAACTCCTACAAACTTCTCCAAGAATTCTGCCAATCCCTGCCAAATGCTTATCGATTTTCAGACTTTGGCAGGGAGTTCTGCGGGGTTCAACAAAGTTCACCGGAGTTTTGCAGAAATTAACCACTTGTTGTTTGACTTTGGCAGAGTTCCACGGAGTTTGGCTCGGAAAATGATTCTTTTGTCGTGGACGAAATGGTAGTCCCGAAAAAGAAAAAAGTCCAAAAAAACAGAAGAGGGCGGAAAAAAACGAATTAGTTTACTACTGTCCTAAATATGTTTTGAACCCATATCGTTTAATTTATTTTCGCTCTAATTTCGTACACGCAAGACAAACTGCGCGACTAGTGCGCCCAACATCCTGCAACTTTCTAGGTCGAAGAAATTCGTTTACGTTGCCCGAGAAAAAACTCGAACAAGAAAAGTCGAACTGTTAAATTGTCATTTTTTTTTTTTACTTTCCAATCGATCGGCTTCACTATTCTTTTCTTAACGCAGGCGTTTTTCGTTTGTAAAGTAAACAAATTTATTATTAAAATTGTCATAGCAACTTACTTTAAAAAGTTAATTCAGTATTGTATATAATTCAGGAAAATAGATTATAGGACAAGGTGAACTTTATAACATTTCTTTTGAAATGCAAAGAAAATCCTTTAATGATAAGAGGATGCTAAAGGCATAAGATTGTTTGTTGAGTTTAAAATAGACTGAAGTTGTGCAGTGAGAAAAATGTATGCTAGAATATGCTGTTTTAATTTAATAAACTAGTATTTATAGTATTAAATTTGGAAAGCCAATTTTTAGGTAATTGAGTCATTTGTATTTTTTTTTTTTTTTTTTTTCATGAACAAAGACTGCGCGTAAAGCATAGACGTTCAGATAACAGTTTCGTGGGTAAAAAATGAAAGTGTGCTAAATGTCGAATCAATGCGTATCAATATAAAGTAGCTCGTTTGAGGCTGCAAAACCTTATAAGAAAAGAAATATATGTATAAAACAGAGTTATACGCATTAATCTAACATTATTTCGTAAATATAAACAATATAAAAATTTATTTTTATTTTCCATTACATCACAATACCAGTTATTTTATTTTGCAATGTTTGAAATATCATATAGTACTATCATCCACTTGTTGCAAGCATTCTGTTATTCCTACAGCAAAACAATAATGTTTTTGTTTAAATTATATCAACTTTTCGTCCATCTTCTTTCTCAGTGTGCCATAAATAATTTCCCTTGAATTATATATAAAAAATGTCTGTATATACACTGAGAAAAATTTGACGCGAGAAACAAATTTGTTTGCGAAATAAAAGAATGTAAAAGAATGTAATACCTGATCTTCGGGATCGTACGTGCTTGTATAATCGGCGATCTGAGCATCAAGTTCTTGCACGAGTTCCTTCACGAGCTTCATCTTGTTGAGAAGCAGGCAGACGACGATGAAGCGGGCGTAGTACCTGAGCTTCTTGACCATAAGATCGCTGCGGTCCTCTTTGGCCGCGCGACTGTAATAAGCCCGGCCGCGGATCGCCGCATAAAATGAGAACGCCTCGAATAAGTAGCTGATCTCGCTCGTCCGCAAATAATAATGATAGTAAAGCTGCCCGATTTTGCTTGCGATCTCGCCAATTTGCCAGCGTTTCAGACCATACTTTGTGTCCAGAATTGTCCTGTGAAAATATTATCATCCAATTAGGGGGAGTTAATTAAATAGCGCGCAATAATTACGATTTTCGTGACACATATTATTTTATTGGAAAAAGAAGGATATTAACATCTTTCTTTCTATTAGTGCAAATAAATAATGTTAGAAACCTTGTATTTTTAGGTTTCTCTAAACTTATTTTTTACAATAGTGTCAGGCAGCTTTGCAATGAAATACAAACTTAGAATCCTTATATCTTGAAACTTTATTTCACACGTTCTCTGAACTTTGGGACTTTGAGAAAAGTTTACAACCGATTTTTATAATTTTTTTCTACTTTTTCTTTAAATCTTTCTACGCGATTCTGCTGAATGATTCTTTGACATTACGTTTCTTCAAATATAGTAGCAATTTAAAAAAATGCTTTCTTATTTTGCCTCGATATTTAATGTTCTAACTTTGAAAATGGATAAAAAATAAAAAAAATTACAAACTAGCAGTTAAATACAAAATAACCTTAATCAACAATATATTTATTTATACATCTATGAAGAAAAAAGGCAAATAAAAAATTATTCAATGTACCATATCTCGGGAAAAGTACGTTCACATAGAATATTCATATATTATAAAATTCTTACAAAGTATTTACTTATGTGAGGAATTAAAAATTCAAATATAAAAATAGGTGTATTTGTTCAAGTACAAATTGACTCTAAATTTCAATTGTTTATGACGAAAGTTTACACTAATTTTAGTAATTACTGTTTAATTTAAATATATTTCTCTTGTATTTATAAGATTTATCGAACTATTTTCCACATTCGCGTATTATATCGTTGAATATATAATTCTCTTGTTGGCTCAGTGATATAAAAATAAAATTAGAAAAAAATATGGGAGGGAGCACATATCTGATTTTTTTCACGACTCAATAGATATTTCTGAAACAGAAAGTCATGAGGTCGAAATGTAAAAGCGAATCATTCAGGAAACTGTATCATCTTGACTCCTTTATCTCCACTCGCAGCATAAATAGCGTTACGACACGTCCTTATGAATTCATCCCAGTATCCAGTTTATTAATAGACGTTCAATGATTAATTTCGTATAAGACTATTGGACACGTGAATCAATACCCACAGCATATAACATTTATTTAATTATTGTCGCAGGAGAATGATGCAATTAATTAATTTCGTGATTAACTTTGCTTCGATTGAAATAAATATAGAAATTCATTAATTAAATTAAATGTTACATTATTCTATAAAATATTGTCAATACACTTACAATAAATATTTTCATTATTTTTACTGCATTTACGGGTATGTAAAAGTATGGAATAATATGTAAAAATTTGTTAGAGTCTAATGAATAACGTCATTATATTAGTATGGTATTTTTACATATTGTAAACGTAATGTAAACTATAAACATTACTATCCTAGTAAAATAAAGTCGGTCGGGTCAAGTTGTAAAAGTATGTTTAAGTCTGGATGGAAAATAGGATAACATTTTGCCTGGCGTGGACCATGTCAAGGTCAAAACAGGAATTCTTATATTTTTAGACAAAATGAATTGTCCAATTTAAATCCTTTGGCGGGATTTAAAATGAATTTTTCCTTTAACCATACCAGTAATACTTTCGTTAACTTTTCTCCAAGTATTTTTATCTATATTAATTTTCAACATAACATTTTTTCCCGCTAATAATCACGTCAAAATAACGGACGAATATAAATAACCGCAGTGTTTAAATAATATTTATACCTATGGCATTAAAAGTACAACTGAGACAGAGAAATTTTACACAAAAAGTACGCGTGTAATAGCGACGAATACTTTTTTTTTCTATGTGATTTACAACGCGACCCGCGCCTCTATAAATAAGTCCGCGTGAATGCATGCGCGATTTTTCCAAATGTCAGGTGTGGAGAATACGCGGACTCCTTTATACCGGCGGATGGAAATTGTGGATGTGTATAAATGGATTTGCGCGTTATGCGGTCGCATCTATACATGCGCAATATTATGTAAACTTGTCCGCAAAAAAGGAAAAAATGACAAAAAAAAAAAAAAAACAAACAAACAAAGAAAAAAGAAGAACAAAACGCGGCATCGATTCATGCGTACACTGCCAGGTTTATTTCCGAAGTTTCGATTGTTTTCGGTTTAATTGGAAGAGTTTTGCCATTCAAATCAATCAGACTCATCGGCCTTGAGCAAGCTGCAACATTGCATAACGCCATGTGTTGTCGCAAAAGAAATTTCAACCCGGTATCGGGCCAAGTACACTTGTATTTATACGAGCCGTAGAAGCTGCGTTGAATTCTATCTCGAATCCCCTTATTCCCAAAAGAATCAAGCACAATGGATACAGATAAGGACGCGAGACTTAGCCGTCCGTATATTCTCAGATGCGCCGCGGATGACGTTGCTTTTGCGAACAATCCCTTGTGTTTTGCCCGTCATGCGACGTACGGCTAATAGTTTCACCGATAATAAAAGAATACGCGATTAAAACTGCCACTTTGTGCCCTTACTTGTCGCATTGAAATAAATTTACTTATACTAATGTCTGGCACTTTTTTTGGTCGATGAAATTGACTATATTATATTGTATTAGGTCTACAAGTCAGTGTCCTCCCGCTTTACAAGAAATGGCGCCTTACACTGTAAAAATGCTATGTTTAATCAAGTAAAATCGAGTTGAATCAACTCATTTTCTGAGTCAAATACGATCAAGCTTATTTATAATTTGACACAGCTCATTTTATTAATACAAATAAAGTATCTTTTGAGTTGAATTTACTCCATGTATAGTTGGTGCGAAAAAATATTTGATTAAATAATTTTATAAAAGAAAATTTTGCTAGGGTTTGAACTCGGTAGTTAGATGTTTCAATAGAGCGTTAAAACTTAAACCACTACGCTAATGTCACTGTTTTGTAACACGAGATATAGACCGATCGTCGTTTCGCCAATTTCAATTATTCACTTTGAATATCGAGTAAATTCAACTATATAAATATGGGAGGTTTAACTCTAATATGATTGTTTTAAGCATGTCTTCGTCAACTCTACCATCGAGTTGAAAGCACTCAAAAATTTTTCTTCAGTGTAGTTAAGTCATGGTTAAAATTGTCTGATGTAAAAGAGTAACTTTTACACGTCAGATATTGTTTTTCGTTCGATAATAAACATCATTTGCGGGGACTTTTAAGAATGGTGAATTGGACGTTGAAGACAAATTACATAGCGGAAGGCCGAAATTGTACGAAGTGTGTGAAAATTCGTGACAAATATTAGGAGTAACTCAATAAAGGATTTCATGTCGTTTAACGTTATTGAGAATATCATTCTTTTATGTATAAAAAACGATGAAAATTTATTCGTATTCCTTATGACAAAAAAACTGACGTTATTTCAATTTTTTTATAGCATAATTTTTCACTCATCTTTTGTCTTAGTTTATACTGAAGGAAAACTTATTTGTTTTTTTTTGTTGTTGACATTGAGTATGCAGAAAAAAGCAGATAGCATTGTTGGTTTTAACTTTTGTTTTAGATACACTGAGAAAAATATAACAGAAAAAATTACTGTTTTTAACTGTATTTGAGCCACATGTCCGTCTTTTAATAAAAATTACTGTTCTTTAAAAGCAAATACACTAGTTTTAAATGTCATATTTATAG
>JABFPN010006925.1:0-10928 GCA_022817305.1 Leptoteleia sp. ZL-2020 | reverse complement strand
AACAATTTATTTTACGAATAAATAAATTGAGGTTAACTGTCCTTTATAAAATGAATTCGTATATTTAATGAAATAAAATGCTGTATATTTGACGAAATGCTTCAATGTTGATTTTTATAATCATATTTTACTTTTATTATTTATATTTAATAGTATTAATATTATTGCATGTAATTAGGTACATCATGGATGACTAGTTAGATATAGTAACTAGTTACATATAGTATAAATAACTATATGTCGTGGTTGCATTAACTGGCATAATAAAGTTACAATAACTATTATTAATATAGTAAAATAAACAATATATCATGGTTAAAATAACTATTTTAATATAGTTATGACAACTACGAAATTGAGTTACAGTAACTATATTGTATGGTTAATGTAGGTATATAATATAGTTACAATAACTACATACTATAGTTAGAGACACTGAACCAATATAGTTATTGTAACTACACGCCTTTGTTAAATGAACTATTATATTAGTTAAATTAACCATACAAACCAAGAAAATTTTAACTATTAATATTATGGTTATCACGGAAACTAACCATATACACCTAGTTATCACAACTATTTTTTTTTCTGAGTGTAGAATCATGCAATATAACATTTAACATCATTATTGTAGTATGAATTTATTAGGGTATATATCTGGTAATGAACTGACAAGTGTCTAGATAGTAAATCTGGCAACAGTCTGGCACCAAAGTATGCGCCAGACATAATCCAGATCGTGTATGTATTTTATTTTATTCATTAATAGACAATAGCAAGAGATAGATAAAATAATTTGTTCAACAACATTTCTGTTTATTGAATTTATTTTCACGAAATTTGCAAAGATTTCATTCGCAATATTTTCGAGTAACAAAAATTTGCACAAAACGTACATACTGGTCATTGTAATTTAAAGAGAAGAACGTTGCCTTTTTGCATTGTTTAAACTTCTATTACAAGTCCAAAAGAAATGGACCATTTTGCGTTTAGTTACGTGCGCCAGGGCTACATTTAAGAATGTGCGTGTTAATAAAACACAGTTGTGGCCGCAAAAAGTGATAAATCTTGACAGATAGCAGCAAATGTTCCTAGCCGAGAGGCGATTCGCGATACGTATTTGTTGCATTCGCTTGGGAATGTGCGAGATCGTGCGCGCATCCGCGCGGGAAGGCATTGGCTCTTTAGAACACGCATTATACCTCGTGATTACCTCTCATGCTTCTGGCCGCGCAATTAAAGTTACATTAGCGCCGAACGGTTTCCAGTGTGCGCCTAACGCAGCATTAAACCAAACGCAGCGAATAAACGCATTTCATCACGAAAGTCGCGGGAATTTTTCTAAAAGTGAAAAAAGAAAGAGGAATTTTCATCGACATTCATGACCAATGATTGTTCACTTTCGATTGAGTATTTGAGAATAAAATTTCCATTGACACCGTTCGACTGTTCTGAATTTTTGATCATTTTGCAATGAGATATAGAATTGAAGTGAACTCGGGAAGAATTGCAATGTGCACTGAGAAAGGTGTGTTAGTGAAATTTTTTAATATTAAAAATAGTAAAAAATGATTGCAAGAGTAGGTTTTTTTTTGATATTTTTGAATTAAAAGTTGCTAAATAATTTTTAATTTTACTACACGGAGAAAAAAGATTATTAAAAGTTAGAAACGAAGGGATTTCGACATTTAATAAACTGAATTCTAAATTTTTGCGAACTGTTTATTACATGTTTTGCCCATTATATGGAATTACAATTTTTAATTACAATTTTTAATAAACTGATTTTATAAATTTTCATAATTTAGTTTGCCATATAATAATATTCTGCAAGTATAATGCCAAACTAGTAAACTTTTTATTAAAAATTAATATTTTGTTCCCTCAGTGTAGTATTTATAATAGAAATAAAAAATTTTCCAGTGCATACTTAAATTGACATAAACAATAGTAATTTAAATTTGTTTCTCTCTTAAGACAATGCTGTAGCACAGTTTTACACATGTAATTTATTTTTTTTTAATATTCCTATTATGCAAATCACATATTTTGGAGTGACGCACAATCTAATCTCGAATTATCTAAATAGTTGGTTCGCACAGCGACATGATTTTATGAAAATATTTAATTGTAGGAAACTAAATATATAAATGTATATAATAAATTACGGAAAAATTGGATTATGTTCGGTCTATCTTCAGTGCGCGAGTATCAAGCCATTAATTCTTAAAATAATATATTATTTGATGTTACATTTCGTTATAAAATGCAAATAAGATAGAAATTCTGAGGGATAATCTTGTGCGTCAAATTGCAAATTTCAAAATTACATTATTCGATTGTCGAGTGTATTACAACTGTCGACTTGTGAATCAAAACATGGCCAAGATCTTGATATAAAATATTGCGGCACAATGTGTACGTACCTGCGAGGAGCTCTCGGGGTCAAACTCGCACCAAGAGATACGTGTACCGTGAACCGGTAATTACCAGGCTGGTGGCCTGCCCGAGCAATCAAAGTCCGCGTGCGAATAATTTTGGGTTAGCAACACAGTCGGACAATTTCTATCCTGAAATCATCTCAATTTAATAGAGAAAAAGCTATATAATCTTATTGCCATTGCTATTTTTCGTTTTTATATTTCATCGTAAATTATTATTTGTTTGATAAATGCTAAATAATTTTGCAACATTTCTCTTTCTCGTTAATATTATTTAATAATAAAACCACTAATCACTTATTTTCTCATTTCAATACACTTTTTTTATGTGGTTGGGAAATGTTTTATGTTGTTCTACATAATAATCATACGGTTTTGAGGGATAAAACATCTTTAACATACAAAATGCAAACAGATTTTTTTTATTTTGTTTTCAAAAGAATAAAGTGCTATTTAAGGTGAAATGTCACTCGATGGCCAACTCAGAATGAACATATCCTCCTTAATGATACACATCTTTAAACGTATTATAAAATAATGTGAAATATAATAAATATATAACATTATATAATATAATAAAATAATGCGACTATACTCAGAAGGTTGCCCACGTGGAAATTTTCATACGGCCCAATATTGGCACAGTACCGACGCCAGGGTTCCCCCAATACAGGTGTCTATACTGAGTCAGTACCGACACCGGTATTGGCCCTGTACGGGAATGATAACACCGGTAGGTCTACGGTCCAGTGGTCAATCAGTACAAATTCAGTCCTGGCTTACTACTGATTCGGTACTGGCTCAGTACTGTCTTAATAATAATTCGGCATTGTTTTATTTGAATATAAAACAATTATATTTATTTTCAATTTGTGTATTTGTATTAAAATACACAGTTAAATAACTTTTAGTTAAGTTAAGTCTATTTTCAAGGTATTTATTGAAGGAAAATTTGTACTATCCTAGATTTGAACTTGAGACTCCAACGTGTTAGCCTGATGCTCTGTCCTTGCGCCATTAATCCTTATTTGTAATGTTATAATCTTTAACACATAAGTATAATAGATAAATTCTGGCACTCTTTGCATACCAGTACCATGCCTGTATTGAACCAGTACTCAACAAATAGATAAAGTTTACTGGCTTAAATCTGTTTGGCCACTGGTGGCAGTACTGGTTCTGCATTGTTTGTCTACTGGCACCATTTGTATACCAGTACATCGCATGTATTGAACCACTACTGGACAAATAGATAATGTTTCGTTTGCAGACAAGTACTGGGCAATTGTCGATGGAGTACAGGTTGGACAGTTAAGTCAGTACTGGCTTAGATCCGTTTGTCCACTGGTACCAGTAGAGATACAGTACGGAATCAGGACTGGTCCATATGTACTTTGCCGTAATACGGCTGTCAGTGCTGTGCCAGTATCGAACCAGTTATGAGTCAGTTATCTATACTGGCGGTATCCACCTTGGTACATTTTGAAAATGGTTTCAACTATTTAGATGTTACTTAAAAAATTCTAAACTTGTTTAGCTATTGACCTACGTTGTTAATTTTTCTGAAATTAATTTTTATTTTATAATATATTATACTTCAGTTGCACAATAACCTTTGGTATTATTTATCACAGTGAGTTTAACCATGGGGTAGTAATGTTCATAATTAAAATAGCACTGTTAATGCTTCTAATGGCACAAAATGAGGAAGCGGAAGAGGAACAGATGTGACGTACCATTATTTCACTTCAACGTAAAAAGAGAGGGCACTTAAAGTATTGTTAGCTTTCTTGAGTTATTTTAATTATTATAGCATAAAAGTGAAGCATTATTGCTTCATTATGAATAAGTATCGAACGATTTAAAGTTTGATCGACACATTCATAATTGGGATTATCTTTATTTCATAATGTGAAATATCATGTGTTGAGGAAAACGACTGTTGAATGATTAATAATTAAAATAGTGAAATCAATAATATACACTAGTTAAAAAATATTACTGTTAGTTTACTCGCATAATAAATTTCGATATAACTGTTATATACCTTATAATATTATATATTAATATAAAATTATATATAATACTGTTTATATTTTTGATATAAAATATTGATATAGAAATTATGTTTGCTAAAAAGTGTAGAAACAGGATTAGAGAAGAAAAAAATGGTCATATTTTTTTGAAGAGACATAAACTTTTAAAGTGGATACTTATTTCAGTGGGCATATGGCCATTTCAAAATTTCTATTTCAGGTGTATTTTATTTGCATTCTTTCAGTGTTTACAGTTAACTGTAATAAATGATATGGTTTGTAATAACTTCATTTTATTAAGTATTCATACAGCAAATAATGATATCAATTTGTTCAAACTAGTATATTAAATATATTAATAAGTCAAATTATGTTCCTGAATTGCAGAAATTACTGTACAGTTTTAATTTTTATCTTTTTACATTACATTTTTTAAATTTCTTATATGTATTTAAAATGACCTCAGGACAGCTGGACACCGACTTCATCAAATTAAAATTTTTATTACACAGGAATTATGTACTTTTTATGTGCTAATTATATATCACAAACATAATTTTTGTATCCCCCGGGAAAGTTATTTTTTTTAAAAGGTAATTCCGGGGTCCAGCTACCCTGGGCATCTTTCCCGGGCGGTACAAATGTTATTTTTGTGGTACATAAATAGCACATAAATCGTAGATCATTTTGGTCCACAATTTTTTGCTATTACGTACATTTGTCAATGAGCGGGGTGCAGGTGCCCAGGGTAGCTGGACCCCGGAATTACTTTTTTAAAAAAAATAACTTTCCCGGGCGGTACAAAAATTATATTTGTGGTACATAATTAGCACATAAAAAGTACATAATTCATGTGTAATAAAAATTTGAATTTGATGAAGTCGGAGTCCAGCTGCCCTGAGGTGGAGAAAGAGAAATATCAAGTATTAATTTATTTTATAGAGATTTAAGGATACATTGGAAAAGTGAATAATTTTGCTGTAAATAATAGCAAAAATTTGTAAATGATGTAGTAATTTTTAATTCAATAGTACTAATAAAAATTGCTTCTATGATTATTATGTATTAAACTTATACAAAATGTTTTAAATTTGTACGAAAATGAGAATTTAATTTTAATGTTTGATTCTGCAGGTCAAAGTATGTGTGCTTAAAAGTTGTTTAAATAGTACATTTTTGTTTTATTTCCCTTTGTACATGTATTTTGGATTAAATACGACAGCTTATTCGTATGCATTTTTTTATAATAACGAGGTAATTGTTTAGTAAGTTTAGTAAGAATGCGACGTTCATATAGAATTGGGTTAGTAAAAATTTTTATTCGCAATTTTGATTTAGGTGAAAAAATTATACATGGAGATAATAAAATTTTGGACCGTTAAAGATAACCGAGAAAATTATTACTATATTAAAACCATGAACAAAATGAGTCGTAAAAGCACAATTGACATTTTACTTATAATGTGTAATTAGAATAAATATATATATATATTTTTTTTACACACTGAAAGAAAGTTACAAAGCTGTCAGAACTCAATTTGTGACGTATTTAGTTATAATGAAAGTAAATACAGTTATAACAAATGTAAACTGTAGTAATCAGAACTATTTCATAATTGATTAAAAATTGGCATAAAAAAACAGCACACATTACTATAATTATACCTTGAAAGTTTTCCGTTAAAAAATTTTAATTGTAGTTATGTTTTATAGCCTTATTATTTATTTTTTTATTATTAATTGATTTTCTGAATTCTACTTTATAGTTGACTCAACTTGAAATACTTATTTGCACGAAGTGAACTGCACTATAGTTGACTCTTGAACCAACTTTATTTTTATAGTTAGGATAACCGAAAATTTCTCTCAGTGCACAGAGTGGATGTATTATTGTTTTAGACCTTACAAAATATTTTCTATTATAATTAATAATATAAATATAAATTTGTCATGAAACGAACTTATTTAATTTCATATTTCAGTTTTGTTTCACGGAAAGCATATAGGTGAATTGGTCTACGACCTACACCTAAGAAATTTGTATATGAAACGTTATGGATATTTATATTCAGTAAGCAAGTTTAACGTTTGGTACGGGGTATTTAACAGAAATTTGCGCTATCTATTTGCGTATCATATAGTGTGCGCTATGATGATAACCATGATGATTTTACTGAATCATGTTAATCAACTTTTTCTAAAATTAAGGTACAATTATATTAATAAAATCGGAATAAATATTTAATATATTTAACGTACCATGAAACTTGGAACGAGTCAAAATAACAGTATAAATTATAAACAATGTTACTTTAACAGTAATAATCAGAAGAATTCTTTAATTATTTACTTTTATTCACTCGGACAATCTTATAAGTCTGAAGTTTTAATAACTTTAATATATTGATATGTTTAGATGTGATATTGCAGCTTTGCACGATATTAAAAATAGTAATAAATATACAGATGTTGAAAAGAAAGATTTAAATCGGTTGAGAAGAATTGAAATAGTAAACAATGTTAATTTACATTTGTATATAATTGAGTAAGTCGTCAGTTATTTTTATATAATAACATTTAATGTTTTAATAATTGAGAAGAATAAAACAATCGTGTCAGAGGATGGAAATTTGTTGGCGAAATAATCTGATCAGTCTCTGGAATTAATCTGGCTAATTGTCTGGATCATATCTGTTTCTTAAAATTAGTCCATATATATATGTGTGTGTATCGGGATTATATCTGGGAAACGAACATGATCCAGACCACATATAAACTTCTTAGCCAAACTCTTACCAAATTTTTATCAACTTTCAATCAAATTATTTCCCTTAATTATTTTTATACTTTTGCCATATATTAGTTTTCCTTGTGTAATATTTCCATGAAGTATAATGCAAACATTTCCATATTATCTTCAGATATTTTCAACGAATAAGCAAAGTAATTCGTTGTATGATTTATTGTACACTTATGATGGGTAGTGGTGGAATTCTTTCTTATATATATGTGGTGAGTTGACTTTGAGTTGAAATATTTATTTTAACAATTTACTGTCTGAAGTTGGGGATCCACACATAAAAAGGAATGAAATTAGTTATAACACTGGTAATATGTTATTGCCAAAATTCCGTCTAAAATATTATTTGATCCCAGTACACTTGGGACTTTTTACATGGAACCGAGTAACAAAACTTTTACATGGAACCGAGTCAGCAATGTAAATACAAAAATATAACACAAAAGCAAATTTCGTTTATATTTTGTATTTTAAAAGCTTGCCATTTTTCAAGTCCACACTGTAAAAAATGCTATATTGAATCAAGTAAAATCGAATTGAATTAACTCGTTTTCCGAGTCAAATACGATCAAGCTTATTGATAATTTGACATAGCTCATTTTATTAATACAAATAAAATATCTTTTGACTTTAATTAACTCTATGTATACTTGGTAAGGAAAAATATTTTATTTTATAAAAAAACCTTTTCATAATCTCGCTTTGGCTGGAATTTGAATTTAGTAGGTACATATTTTAATATGGAGTTAGAACTTAAACCATTGTCATTTCACTAATTTCAATTATTCAATTGGAATATCGAGTCAATTCAACTATATAAATATGGGAGATTTAACTCGAATATGGTTGTTTCAAGTATGCCTTCATCAACTCTACCATCGAGTTGAAAACACTCAACATTTTATTTTCAATGCATACTTTTTATTTCACGTAAACTGGAAACTTTATGCCAAGAGTAGAAGTGAAATATTAAGTGAAATACTATAAGACTCTTGCATGTTTAATAGCTACCAATAATTGATACACAATTAGCGATAAACTTATTGTAATGTATTTTAGAGATATAAATGGAGACTGCTTTTTGCTACTCTGTATGCAAAGATAAGGATCATATCTTATATTGTATGTGTTTTAATACAATGTTACGTACTGTTGTCATACATTGAAAATATTGCAGAAAAAAGTTTATTATACCAACCGTTGTAAGAAAAATATACCTCACATTAAGTATGCTAATTAATAATTAAGTTATAAAGAAATTATATTATGTATTCAGGCAATATTCTGGCTGGCATGAATTTTCTCCATCTGTGAGAAGGATGTTAATAAACATTTATATTAGGATTAGAAAACCATGTTCTTTTCATGTGCAAAATCAGTTAGACATATCTTATAATTTATATACTAAGGTATGGATAAAGTTACTATTTTGATTCAGGTTATTCAGGCACTTAAAATATTATTACATTAATTAATTCTATCCTGTTTTATTTTAGCTTTTACAGTTTATTATGTCTTATTCTACATTTTTAAGACAAGTATTATGAGATTATAGTCAGAGTGAACTATTGCTTGACTTAAATATTAATTTTAATAATTTTATAATAAATGCATAATTTTAATAGATTTTTCAGATACTTATCGATCTGATTTGAATAATTTGGATCACTTACGTTTGGCGCGTCAAATTTTTGAATAGTACATTAATTATTCCAGTAAATTAGCAACAAAAAAAAAAGTCTAAACTAACTTGTAAAACTAACGAATATATTCGAATATAAAAGTGCACTACAAATATTATTAGTATTTCATACGTATATACATATAATTACTTATATATAAAGCAATTTGTTATTTAATGTTAATATTTCATTAAATTTTCTGAAAAAATTTATTACTTTTATTAACAAATTTTCTTTGCATTACAAAATGTCTCATTTACATAATTTTATTTATTACAAGCGAAAATATATTATCTTGAGAATTTATTACACCAGCAATGATACGGCGAAGAACTTTTTTTCTCATAAAACATTTAACTATAATTTTTGCCCTTTAAACCAAAACGTGTCTACTCTCGTTCCTTTCCTTTACTGTATAAAGTTGTAAATACTTAATAGAAGATTTTTTTTTAAAAAAATATCAAGAGCTGCACAATGTGCAAAATTGGAATCTTGGTCTATGAGAAACTAGCAAAGTCCTGTTGAAGTTGAAGTTTAGGTGGAGCAAAAGTGCGGTTATCGGCGAACAGAAGAACATTGGTGGATTCCTAAATGGCACGAGGAGGCCTCTCATTACCCGGTAATAACCAGTAATAACATAAGTTTAATGTGCAGCTTCGAGTACTGAACTATAAGCAATTGCTCTCCGCCTCCGGCGGTTTTAATGAATTGCTCTACCCTTTTTTCCCCGCGCACACACACACGTACTTACACGCGCGTGATTTCACTTTTATTTCCTTTTCTCCATACTTTGGTTGACATTGACTGCCACTATATATTACTTCGCCGGCCACGACCAAAATGAGCAACTTGCATATTTGAAAAAAAAGAACACAAAAAAAAAAGAGAAATTATCTTAAAACATTCATCTACGCTGCGAGAAATTTATTAGTAGTTGCTACTATATTTTGTAATAACTCGGAGATGTGCGCGTGCGTTTATATACTTTTAAAAAGATTCTAGTTTATTCAACTATATTTTTCGTTTGTATCAGAGTTCATTTGAGATAAAATAAATGATTTTAAACGAAAATGAGATATTTTTAAAAACAGAATAATTTCTTTATATTCTTATGAAGAAATGAGTTGTGTAAAAGTGATAGACATATT
Organism: Leptoteleia sp. ZL-2020; assembly: GCA_022817305.1. Lineage (NCBI taxonomy): Eukaryota > Metazoa > Arthropoda > Insecta > Hymenoptera > Scelionidae > Leptoteleia > Leptoteleia sp. ZL-2020. The sequence goes on along the minus strand of JABFPN010006925.1, from coordinate 818 downwards.
TTTTTTTAATATATTTTTAAATACTATATTATGTTACAAGGAATACTATACGGAAAAAAAGTATTCGCTTTGGTAGGTAAATGAGTTTATCTTGCAATTGTTAACTAATTTAGTGAGAATTTATTCTATTTGTAGAAGAACCGAGATATTAAATCGACTAAAATGAATATTTAAACGTTACATAAACTGTATGGCTGATTCAACCATACACCGAGAGAAATACTTTTGTTTTATTAGCATGAATAATTGTGTTATTATTTTCATGCTACAGAAGTAGCAACACTTGCTTTTACAGCATGAAAAATTTTTAATTTCCAAATATCAGTTTGTAAGAATAAAAAAGAAATTCATGTTACGTTACACTGGAAAATATAACTAAAATCGCATGAATATAATGCTATGAGAACATAAATATTTAGAATATACCATTTACATGAATTTGATGCTGGTGTCGCACATATTCATGTTAATTAGACAAAGTGGCGGCTGTCGGGCCACTAAACAATATCGCATCAATGTTAAAGACGTTTAAATCCGCGTTGCTGTTCATTAAGAAATTTTGACTGTTATTTTTACTTAAATTTTGTGAAGCGGTTTAAAGTATGAGTGCACCGAGAAAAATAAATAGCATATTTAGCAATAAATCCTGGAATACTGAACCTATACGTTCTTTGTATGTGTATCACTTATAATTTTTGGGAAATTTTTCTACACACATTGTATAGTATTCTATGTTTATAGAACTGTATGCATTACATATACTTAGTTTTTCCATAAATTATTACAGTTACACCTACAGAGTACATATAGGTTCAATA
>JABFPN010006924.1:0-10930 GCA_022817305.1 Leptoteleia sp. ZL-2020 | reverse complement strand
GAATTATATATTGGATGGAAACGTTTTGTAAAAAGGAAAAAAGAAGAAGAAGAAAAAAAAAAAGAGAGTATTTTAAAGATGTTATGAATATGCCGGGAGTATTCCGTCGGAATAATGTAATGTTATTAAAAATTAACGAGCTTAAATGATGCGCGATATAAAGCGCTGAGGCGAAAGGAAGAACATGGGATTCATTGAATATGGCGACAGAGCACATTATGAAAGTATGATAATGCCGGGGGCGAAAGAAGAGCGCAGCTCGGCGCGAGTTTGTTTAATTAATTGAAATTCGGTAAATGGGCGGCCACTTGAGGCGCGCCGGCTCGTTACGGCCCTATAGTTATATACCTATAGATGGGATATAGAGGCATAGTTATAGATAGGATATAGATGCATACCTATAGCTGGGATATAGATGTATAGCGAGCGTTCGCACAGCGCGGCGGCGCGCAACTTCTTCAAATCTCCCGTGTTTACAAAAGCCAAGTACCTGTGATATAACCAGATGGTAGAAACGAAGGTCGTATTTGACTTACAAAGAAGATGCTATTTGGAATGAAATTTGCAGTTTTCCTCGCTGTATATAATGTAGCCAAGGTCTCAATTTTGGATACTCGGACGTACGCTGTTTCAATTTCAAGTGAAAGCTTATGTATAGCGAAAAGTTGTTCCACTTTTACATCGGCCGCTTAATCCGCGCGCTGCTCGCGCATCCCACAAGGGGAAACTTTTTTGTTTTTTTTTTTTTTTTTTTCTTTTCGCCCGGCAAATAATAATTCATTTGTCCCGAATATTTCGATCGCTCCCTCCCCCGCGGCGACCGGTAGGCCAATGGTTGTGTCTTTTTTTTTGGGGGGGGGGCGATAGTAAGGGCGGTTAATGACGCGATACACGTTTGACGGGGAAACTCACTTGTTTGCAGTTTATTAAAAGCTGAAACTTTCGCCGGGACAATAATCGAGTTAGCATTAATAAGGGAAATTAAAGCAGTGTTGTTTCGGATGCAGCAGTGTTGCTTCGGGAATCACTGCCGCTAAATGAATTATGCGTAAGGAAAAATAGCGGCTGACGTTCGCTTTAAGCAATTACAAAACGGGCAAAATAAATCCGCGCATTAAGCGACGTAATGTTCCTAAATTAAATCACAAACTAATGCGAGACGTTGGCAAAATAGTTGCCATTGAAAGAAGACATTAATTTACAGGAAAAGTTAATGCCGACATTGTCGTCGCTATAATTTAGTGTAAACGCAATTATGAAACGTAAGAGCGTTGTTGTACAATAACAACAACAACAACAACTTGTGCCGAATAGAATTTTAATGATTGCGCTTTTTCATTCATTTAATCTGTTTAAAAGTTTGCAAGCTTTCGAATAGTAATTGAAAGGAATCCCTTGTTCGGTGTTCCAGTTTGTGAAATATGCTCGCTGTGACATTTCTCTCTCTCTTCCTCTCTCTCTCCCTCTCTCTCCCTCTCCCTCCGTTTTCCTTTTTCCCTTTTTTTATTTTCCTTTCCTTTTCCTTTTTGTTTTTTTTTCCTCTTTTGTTTTTTTTGCACGCAGAAAGAAAGAGACCAGCGAAACAAAGTAAAAATGATGTTTTTATTAAATTGAAGCCTCGAAGCATTCGCACAACATTATACAGTTTCACAAACACCGGTTCTTACGGTCTAGTCATTATTTTTCACTTTTATTGAACGCAATTTTTAATTACGTTACTATATGTATTTTTCAGCCTTTCGGAATAATAATGGAAAACAAACTGCATTGTGGTATCATTTTTCATTCAAATATAGTACACATCAATTTTGTTAGTGCCAACGGAATTTTGGAACAAATCAGTTTTGTATTATGCTTCATTGACGGTATCAATTTTTGTGCTGTTTATGCAGCGCGCTTTTTCAATATTGATCGCTTTTATATGATTACGGGTATATGTATGTGTGTGGGTGTGGGTGTATTGTGTGTGGGTGTGGGTGTATTGTGTGTGGGTGTGGGTGTATTGTGTGCAATTACGCTCAGTAATATTTAAATGTTTGACTTTAAATGATTCTTTTTTTGTGCAAATATAAAGGTTATTTAAAATATTCATTGTAAGAGTAATCGATTCCGGCGAATAAACAGCTTTGTCTTTGTTGTAACGAGCAAAGGGGTAGGAGAGACCTTTATTGAAAACGTGAAATGTATTTTACCAAAATTGAGTGACTACACTGAGAGAAAAATTTGTGTAAAAATAGTAATCTTTTTTTGTAATTTGAGGACATGTTGGATAAAGCCAAAAAGTTACGATCGAAAATTATAAAATGTGCTCACAAAACACGTAAATATTATGATTTTTCACTTTATTTCTACAAATGTTTGAATACATTGTACAGTTTTTGATTGTACTTTTCCCAACCTTGTCCATCATGTCCTCAAATTACAACGGAAAATTACAATTTTTACACACATTTTTCTCTCAGTGTATTATTTTGAGAATAGAGCACGTTTTTTTTTTTACTTTTTTAAAGACTATTACTTGAAGAATAATTTATTACGCGAATTCAGTTTGTTTAGTAATACGGACAATCATTCCCTGAATGGATGAAAATTTCAGTTACCAATGTAGAGCGCATTTTTTAAAGTCAACTACAAAGTAGTTTGTTTCATGGGCCAAATATTGACGGTGGAGAAAAAAAGTTATTATGTCGGTATGAAAAAATGAACGAATGAAAAATAGTAAAATTAAAAAACGGATCTATGAATTATGACGTTTCAAGACAATGATATTTCCATCAATTTTAAATATTCATCAAGTATTTCATTTTTTATATTGCAAATTTTCATTAGCTTTTAATAATTCACACGCTACACGATTGTTGATTGACTTAAAACAGAGCATTTATTATTCCATTAAAGAAAATCAGGGAGGTTAAACAGTTCCGACACTGAAATATGATGTTGATTAAAAATTATGTGCTTCCAACTTTCGTGTTCATTTATTTGAAAGAAAATATAAAATACCATACCAGGCTGACTTGGGCAAACGAATATAAATATTGAAATTTTGTTTTAAACAAACACTTGATCACTATTAAAATATGTTTATATTTAAAATATATCGAACGATTCGCAAGACAGTTTACAGCAAACATATCGGTGAATCGATTATTTTAAAGGTCACACAATAAATGATCCGCGTAAAAACGTCGTCATTACGTCACCAACGTATATTAATCTTTGTACCATTCTTTTACCGCGTACACGTTAGAATCCAACAAATAATCCGCATCCAACTAATCCCGGGGAACGAAACAACTTTCATAGCCAGAGCTTAACGATCAACGAAATAATTCACCATCCCGCCCGCGCACTGTTTAATCTACAGTAGAATCATACAAAAAGATACATATCATCTGTAAACGTTGTCGTCGTCGTCATCCTCCTCAAATACACATTAGTGCGCAAATAACATTAACAACAATCGGATCCAAAGATAACCTCACTTGGTCTAATTTCATTACTGGGATAAAACACGTCAAACGGTAGCGTTTGTTAAAACTGATTCGATCAGAGTTATATGTTGATTGTATCGACTCTCCAGTGGCGTGTTTCGAATCCGACGCAAACAAAAGTAGTATCCAAGAAGCAACGCTTGGAATCCAAACTGACCAATCCGCCAAAGTACCGGCAACAGAGACGGCAGCGAGCCAGCCGGAACAACTACAAGAGCAAGAGCAAGAAGAAGAAGAAGAAGAAGGAGGAGGGGAAGAAGAGAAAAAAAAAGTTACGAATAAGCAAAGAGAGGATCGGGGAGGGGGGGGGGAGTTCCGAGGAATTGTATAAACGAGCGCGCAAATTCGTCGTCGCAACAAAGTTTGCGCGACACTTTAAAACGTTTCATTTTGTGTCAGTGACGGGCCATGTGATCTACGGGAACGTCTCTAATTTTACTTTTCAAGTACAAGGATTCTTTCCCGACGACTACTTTTCTTTCAGGTACACTTGCGAACTTCCTAGACACATTCTGAATGTTAATGGAGTACAGGCTGTGGAAATCGTGCCGCCTACACAATAAAACGTTGAATCAAAGAACCCTCACTATCGAAGCCCGCAATCGAAGCGAAAGACCCCTTTTGCCGCGCGGCCCCTCTCGCTCGCACTCCCGCTCGCCTCGCTCCCTCGCTCCCTCGCTCCCTCGCTCCGTCGCTCCTTGCCCCGCGCCTGCCCCTCGCCCGCCCTGCTCGTTTTCGCTTACCTCGGGAGTCTCCCTTCTCCACTTTCAAGTAAAGCTGCAGATTGAATATTTAAGAGTCGTGTCGTTCTCCTGGAAAATCGAACGCTGTTCCTCCATTAAGGAGCAAAAGGGACAAGCACTCCACTTTGCACTGAGTGCGGCGATTTCCCGCGAAATCGTTTCTTCACGATGTCCTTAAATATCCAACCTCGGGGCCAAAGAAAGCTTGTTTTGTTTTTACTTCTTCCTCCCTCGCCCCACCACTCACCATTCCGCCATTATTTTTTCATTCGATTTCAATCAGCAAAACTTTCGCACGGGGTTATGTTTGCTTTATGCTGTCCAGGTTTATGCCGCTTCAATAGACCTGAATAGGCTTTCGAAAGATGTATTTTAATAGACAACCCGGCGCTTCGCGGAGCCCTTTTTTCTTCTTTTTCTTCTTGTTTTTCCTTTTGGCGTTGGAACACTATTGTCCCAGGGGAGAAAATAATGTAAAACTAAGCTTTTGTTAATAGACTTCCCTTTGTGGGTGACTCCGCATGTAGAGTGGACGCGGTATAGAATGTAGCGCGGACGGACACTTTTGTCAGCAAACCGGCTACATCGTTATTTAGTTACGTTGCCAAAAAGTAAATGAAATCAGAGATAGTTACTCTTTGCAGAGAATTCAGTTACAAACAAAAACTGGTTTACGAAGTAAATATGTCGACGGAGTTAAATAACTGATGAGGTAAAATGAATCACGGGTCGAGTAGATCGGGCTGGGGTTGAAGAAGGAAAGAAAGAAAGAAAAGGAAAAAAAAAAAAGTAGATGGGGGAAAAAAAAGGAAAACTCGCCGGGTGAACTGTTAAACAAAGTTTCACATTAAACGGCTAATTACATTAAATAGTCACTTATCAATTATCCAGTCAATTGACCTTCTTTTAGCCGGTGTTTTCCAGTCGCTTGAAATTTACTGCTACAAAAGATGGATGCATTGAAGGGGCGCGCAATTGTATACAGCTTATTGTAATTTTAATTCCCTTTAAATGCTGATATCCCTAAAGGAGTAATTAATCAGTTTAATTCTTTCCTCTCAATAGTCAATCGATTAAAGCAATGAATGGCAGGGCTGATGGAAAAGTCAAAGCTTTCTGTAAAAATGTCACGAAAACAAATGGAAAGATAGATTGAGACTGGGCGAATGTGCTGGTCTTGCCAGTTCTGACCTTCCACTGGGCCAGCTTGTCTGCCTACCACACCTGATTCTGTGACGCGTCGGCCTGGCATTGGCTTAAAAACGGCGTTTTAAAAATCGCTCCATTTGCTTGTTGACTAATTTCCAACTATTGAAACCATTTTCGTGGAAATTTTTATGCACTAATAAACGACCATGTTGTTTTGTAGATTCTATATAAAAGTTTTACTTTTATGCCTCATACTTTAAAAGCTGCATTTAATATAGAGGCAGAAACTTTGATTTAGACGAAAAAAAGAAAAAAAAAAGTGCACATATTTTATTCAAGTTAAAATGGTGCACTGGGGAAAATAAAACAATTGGCTCAACTACATTAGCAAAGTTAGATTTACTTTGACAAGGATAGTAAAAAATATAAACCCATGAAAGAAATAAACAACAAACGATAGTCGCAGTCTTTCTTTGTTTATGTCATTTTCCTTATACTTTTACCATCCTCCTTCAAAGAACGAAGAGACTTTCCTTAAAAAATTGAAAATTGATTCAACTCCCCCCCCCCCCACTGTACCTATACCTACTCATTTTTCCCCTACAAAAATATTCCCCTCGTCTCCTTCATTTCAACAACAGCATAGCAATTGTATGCAGAGTATTAAGAAGAAATCATTCGTTCTCCATTTCAATTGTTAAAGCTTATTACATATATTTATGTTGTATTTCAGAAATTTAACAAGTATTTTTAATGTGCACAAATGGTGCAGATTAAATGGTGATGACTTGACTTTTCGTGTCATTTCACTTATGAATTAACATCTCTTTTACTACATACAAACATAAACAAAATCAAGCTCAAAATTGAAATTTTATTTCATCGTACCATGCTATTAGTGCAACAGCTTTTTAATTATTATAACGCAAAGAACTTTAAGATATCCGTGGATCTAAAAATGCTAATGTGATTTATAATATACGCATTAGACATGGGTTCATTTTAAATATTAATTTGGAGTTTTAAAAACGTGACTCAATGATATCTGCAGTAGGTAAATCAAACTCCAAGCGAATAATCCAGTGTTGCTTTCCAATACTTTTATGTAAGGGATCGTTTTATTTAGACAAGTACGACGATTTTGGCACTGGGCCAGTGACTAGCCAAAACTGGTTAAATTTTTACTGGGTTGTAAATGTCTGCAATAAATATGGCATAAATACTAAGCTATTTTCAGCGGAACGGCAATTTATATTTATTAAATCTCTTTTTTCTATTTTTATTGTTAGATACCGTGTAGATAATAATATTGTATACTGCGGCAAATGATAAACGTAAGATAAACATTTACAAGAGAATAAATTGTACGACATGTTGAGATTTATGGGCTTGGCACTATGGATTTTAGTTTCGTTTAATTTTGCTTAAAGTTTAATATTAAAATGTGGATGAAAAATTGCAATGCATACATGGCTAGAATATTATACCAGTTATTGTATAGGTATTATAATACATGACCCCCCCACCGCATATATGGATTAAGGAAAACCATACAAAAGTCCATGTGTGAAATTTTCATTTCCATGTTTGAAATTAGCAACACACGTATGGACCATATACATGTTTCATTTTCACTAGGGTATTGTAATAATAGGGTAAAATCAAAAAATGATATTTCTGTATTTTTAGCTGCAAATAATTAACGTGGAATGTAATTAATTTCAATGCAAGTATTTTACTGTTTTCAATAATTATTTCACGTTTCATTTTATAATTACCACAAGTACTTTAATAATTAAATCTGCTTTTAATACGACTACAATAAAAACTAGTTTAAAATTGAAATTGTAAAATAAAGAAACATTTTTTATTTTATTTTATTTTTATACATCAATTCCCTCCTTGCGACATATTACGTTCGCTACTTATTTCTGTACTTTTAATTGTAAATTAACAATTAATATGGAGGAGTATATAATTAATTTCAATGCAAACAATTGAAATTATTTTTCTGCGTTCAATAAATACGACACGTATCATTTTATAATTATTGCAAGTGCTCTGGAATTAAATCTGCTTTTAATACAACTAGAATGGGATCTAATTTACGATATTAAACAGCTCTCATATTAAGTAGGAAGCAACAGTCCTCATCAACTGATCTTGCTCTTACATGTACACTTTACATGCAAACAGTAAAGCGTAAACAGTCGACCCTGCTGACACAAGCTCATTCTTCTGCCATAACTCATCATGCCAAGGTGTTGTCGAGACACTTGGAAACTTGCTTGCTTCATTTTTAACAATTATAAGCCAATTGTCAAATTTCTGTCTCGCATTAAATTATCTGGGGAAATTAAGTCACGAAATGCTTGCGATTATAGAGGTGGGTTTTGTAAATGTAAAATAAAAATTAAAAATGTTGGCGAAAAGAGAATTTTGAAATAAAATTGAATGAAAAAGCTGCATTTCATAAACTTTTGTGTGGCGTGGAGAAAATGAGCGGATTGCGTGGGTAGAACAATTTTTTTTTCTTTTTTCTTTTTTTTTTTTTCTTTTTTTATTCGGCGTTACACAGCGGATAGCTGTAACGGACTGCCCGGGCGTGTTTAGCAATAGGAAACATTTTTCTTTCAATTCAACCAAGCTCATTTCAACTTTTAATTTAAAATTAAATGCCTTTAAATGTTGAAATTAATTGTCATATCTGTATTGTCTGAAATTGTTTTATCATTTTGAGCGTGAGATTTTATATTGCACGCTGTAAAAATTACTTTTTTTCACAATGTGGCATCGCGGTACAAAAATTGTTATTTTTACAAAGCCTATCACGAAAATTAATTTCATTACGCTAGTCATTTTTTGTTTTTTATTTTTGTTTTTTTTTTTCTTTTTGCAGAAATTTGTAAAAATGCATCGATTGGATGGTTGCGATGAAAAATACTCATAGAAAAAATATTCGCTTTGTTATATAAATGAGTTTATCTAGTAAATTTTAACTAATTTATTAAGAATTTATGTTATTTGCAGAGGAACACGCGTATTAAAATCGCATAACATAACCTCATTATGTGAAGGAAAACTACTTCAACTTGAGTATTTTGACGATTATGTTTGCATGAATTTGTTTGACTATAATAATTATAATAAATGTACTTTTGTCAAAAATAGAGATAAAATGAATTTTTAATCGAATAGAGACTTTTTTCTGTTTTTATTTTCGTTAAAAAATTGTATTGTTGCTTAGAATAATTGGGAAACTTTCAAGCTTCGCATCATTATTCAATTGAAAAAAGAGGGTTGTCTATGAAATTAAGGTCGAAAATGTTGATTTAATGGCGGGAGTTATTTACCTTTATTATTACAAATATTTATAACCCTATAAATAATCGGTCATTCAATGTTCTGAATTGTTCCAACATTCAAATTGCCCGAATATCCGGGATAATTGAATATTTGCAGATGTTGGAATATATTTGAATATCGGCGTTAAATGTTCAAACATATTCGAACCGAAGATTTAACAAGTCTGATTTCTAAAATCAATAAATTTCCTGATATCACACCTATGTATGTTGGTCCGAAGATTTTATGAAAATCGCTGCGTGAAAAGAACGGCCATAAACACGTTTTATATGTCGTCCGTGAATATTTTATACATCGTTCCTATCTAAACAATATACCGTACACATTCCACGCAACGTTGTATGTATATATGTATGTATGTATGTATGTATGTATGTATGTATGTATGTATGTATGTATATATATATGTATGTATGTATGTGTGTGTAAACAATTTATGAATTCTCAAGAGAAAAATTAATATGAAATGGAAAAGTTGAATTTTGGAAAAGTCCAAAGTCCAGCCTCCCCGCTGGATCATTCCAAATCATTCCGAAACGCGTTACGAATTATTTGACAAACAACGCACCACCATTTCCTTACTTTTATCATATTTCACAATTATTCTAAACATTTGCATGCCCGATTTCATCAAATACACGAATTATGAAATTCGTTTGAACGCAAACAATCCGAATATGTGCACTCGATAATTTGTTCCAACTTGTAAAACATTCAATTGTTTGTAAATATTTCGAAGCGTTTGAATTTTAACTTTTTCAACTTTATTTCTCGTTTCTTTCTTTTCGTTTTTCTCTTCCTCCCTACCCCACCCCTGATAATAGAATAATAGACATCTTGTTATATTGTAACAAATGACCAAGTCGTCGTAAGTGACTTTTCATTAATTAATGGATCAATTAAATTGCCCGTTATTATGAATAAATTGATATTCATAAAGAAAATGTCAATAAATTCTCCCACCACTTTACAATCGATTTGACGTGGAATATTGTCGGATATTGACGATGGCTTACAATGTCGGTTCAATGGTGGTAAAACAACGCGAACATCCTCCTATGTGGAATTAATGTTGACTGAACGTCTTAAGTCATCAATGAGTTGTTTTTTTTTTTTTTTAATATAACGATAAAGTCAATAACCGGCGCTGTTCCAACGTCAATTAGCATTCCGATTTAACGTTGATGGTGCAAAAAATATTTTATTCAACTCCCCAACTGTTGGTATATATAAATGGGATTGATTATCAAATTTAATCTACAATTAATGTCAATTATATGGCATTTTTTTATGCCCAGAATTGTGTTAAATGAAACTTGCTGTGTTTGGTTATCAACAAAAATTACCATCTTTTTAAATGAACTTATTTCTGTTTCATCTATAAACGTAACATTGAAATGTCAGGTCTTTGCTTTTTAACAAAAACAATAAATTTGATTGAAAGACGGACAAACATCTGAAATGCAGTTGAAAACGGTAATTGTTTTTGTGTCATATTTTTGTCAGTGTATAAAAGCGTAGAAATTAATGTACAATTATTTCATTTCATGGACTGAGCGTCGAATATAAGGAACATTCTGGTAAAGATTTGAAAGGCATGAGAACCATTTGGCGGAAAGTCCAGATACAGTTTGGGTCGTGATCGAATTGCAAACTAATGCCAAGACTTGCAAGAAGAAAAAAAAATGGAGCAACCTGGATACGTATTAGCAAACTGTTGCCCAACTATATTTAAAGTTTCGGCCCGGCAGAATTAACCTGGCAAAATCAACTTGAAATGGCTATCAAATGATAACGCGGCCGCTATCTCTGTCGGCCGGGAAAACATTGGACCTTGGCCACGTGGAATAGTTGCCCGAGGGCAGGGGAGAATTTTTTTTTTTCTGCCCGCGTGAGACAAGTTGCCGTGGCTAAGTTCACACGCTTGCCTAATAGTCGCGCATAATCATCGTACGCAACTGTTTCCCCAAGTTGTCCTCGTCTATAATCCGCCAGTTTCCACTTTCACCCAAAATTTTCTTCTTTCTTTCCTTTTTTCTCTCTCGCCGGTGTTTCACGGAAAAAAAAGTTTCAAGAGCACACCTAAATGTTTATATGCACTATATAAACAGTATGGTAATATTCGGAACACCTAAATCAGTATAGATACCGCAACCAGACTCGTTTAATAGATTTCAT
>JABFPN010006923.1:0-10930 GCA_022817305.1 Leptoteleia sp. ZL-2020 | reverse complement strand
TCCCCCCCCCCCCCCTTTCCTCCCCGACCCGTCATTATTTCCATCGCTTTTTATTTGCCACCTTTTCGTCCAGTTTCGTCGCACGCCCGATGATACTTTAACGTCCTCAAAATAGATTTTCCAACGGTGCCCTCGATATTTATTACCTATTATATCGACAAGTTTGACTTTATTTTAGAATCCGCCCGGTAAAGTTGCGCCGACTCTGCGCATTTTCCGCGCAACGCGTCGACCCAACCGGGATTCCACCTTGTTTCCAACTTTCGCGAGAAAAATACTTTACAACGTATCGACTGATTCCGTGTCCCACGAAGAAAAACATTACAGCTCGCGTCCGGCGATGCGTTTCGTTTGTTTTAACTTTGTCCCGTACAACGGACACACAAGTGTCGTAAGGAAGAAAAACCGGGCGTCTATATTGTTGCGCCCAACGGGTACATTACCGGGAGTATAAATGTGCTTAAGCGTCGAAACTTTCGGCAATTGGTACGGCCGGTGCGCGCGAGAGAGCAAAATGCTAACCATTTGTCAATAGACCCGCAAATATTACGGGCTTCATTCCTAGCTATGCGCTTGAATTAATGTTGCGCGTCCAAATTATTCCACCTCGCGACCCTCATAACATGTGATCAAATCATTTATTAACATTTCGGAGCAATCCCCGCATTACACTGATAACACCATTTCCAGTCCTTCAAAACCTCCCCGCAATTCCTACTAGAAACATAAATAACATTGCGAATAAATTTGCGATACAAAAGGAATATAAAAGCAAAGAAAAAGGAGGGAAAAAAGGGGGGGAAGAAAAGGGGAAATGTCTTTGTCCGTGGGATTTGCATGAATCGCGAATAGGTCGAAGGAATTGTATTTTTTATTCCGCGACGCGCCGGAGAGTTCGATAAATGAACTTTATTATTTTACTTGATTGTAATGTAAAAAATGATTTGAATGGGAAGCGCAATGTTGGCTCGCGGTGATTGTCGGCGCGCGCGCCACAGCCAAGTTTGAATTTCAATCAAATTTACAATTAATATTAATCCATAAGTTATTCAGGGGAATTGCGCGTTCGTAAGTTTGGACTCGCCGAGATATTGAATATAAATTAATGAGCAATAACCAATAAACATTACGTTGAATAATGTTGGAATTACATTTGGCTTGGATTTTGATTAGTGTTGGGGAGAGAGGTCAGTGATTCTCGTGGAGACCCATACATATGGAACAGGGGCAAATGACAGCAAGACCGCCGACCGAGAGAGAGGGAGCGAGAGAAAAGGACGGGCCGAGAGGTTCGCGTTCGGTTTACCAATCCGTGACTCGGCCGTAACATAACCTCGGGATGTCCCATAGATTTGAGTATCGATGGCATGCGAGTGTACCGCGCGTATGCGTGTGCATACGTGGATCCTAGTTAAACCCCGCGCTATGCCGAGTATTCTCTATAGTAGCCCGCCTAAACTTTAATGAACCTACCTCGACCAATGCCAGTCTACACACTGCCATGGGAACCGACATCGCGCGGCTACCGGCAATCATAGCAGTTGCCAACGAGCTGTTTCGTCTTAAGCGAAATTCGATAAAATGTCGCATTTAAAGCGCATCAACAACCAACTGCTCTCGACCCTTTATCTCGCTTTCTCGATCAATAATACACTTTCCTATATTACACTTTTATATCCTCCACATTTCTTTCGTATGACAATTTGTTTGCTCAAAGGTGAGAGACGCTCGCGAATTACATGTCGCCACGTTTCGCAGTATTAATAACAACCCCCCCCCCCGCACCTCCTCCTCCATATAGTTTGGATGCATTAGGTTAAACGGCTTGTAACTTTCACACTTCGATATCGCGTCGCGACAACTAAAATCAATTTCTTCGTTGATAACTAGCTCGGCATTCAAATTTCTTGACTTAAACAAATTTGGAAGCAATTAAATGATAGTTATTGAAATTAAAGGAAATTAAACACTTGCTAGAAAGTACTAATTAAAGTACGTTTAATGAGCACATTTGTTTATAAAATATTGATATACTATTGTTCTTTTTTTTTTTTAATTTAAACAATTATTATTTAATTTTTGCATTTCCGTATATTACTTCCCCGAGTTATTAACAAGATTATAATATGTCGTAATTGTTTGTTGTTATTGCACGCGCATATATATGCGGGATAACAATAACGTTCAAATTTAATTATCTGCAATGATGTTTACATAATTTGCCCGGAGAATTGATGATTGATGAAATATATTGTGTAAAATAATGTTCCCCGCCGCTTAATTGGACAATTATACTTGTAAAGTGCCAAATGATTGATTGTATTATTCGGTTACTGTTATTTTCCATGCATTTTTCTACGTTTGCTCAAACTTTTCGAGCAAACTTATCGTTTTCTCAAAAAACAAAATCGAACCTCAAAGGGAATTCCATTATATATTCAATAATTCATAAATGCAAGAACCAAACACGAAGTCCGCATATCTTTGGTATTAAACATTCCACATTCGCATATATCCATGCAAAAAAAAAAGCCGCAAAAAGTTTGGTTTTGTTTATAAAGCACGCCGGAAAAATGCTTGACATATATTAATTTTGTACAGATTTATATTAATACTTGCGGGATAAAATTAGCGCAAATGTTATACTTTTCTTTGTTGAAATAAAAAGGAGCACAACATTCCAATGCATATATATAGAAATTTAAGTGATTCGTGTAAATTTTTTTTATATTGGCCACTGTGATTTACAAACAGTGAACGCAATCTTTGTCTCGTGTTGAAATGTAATACAAACAATTTGAAATTAAATTGATTATCAATCAAAAACATTTATACTTAGAAATCTCTGAAAATTAGATATTATTTTCAACGTAGGGAAAGTAATTACAGCTAAGTGTACTTTTATTTTCAAAGTTGTTCGTCGAATGAAACACATAATAATGTTTTATATACTGGAAAAAATATTGCATTCGGCCTTGAGAAAACACCATCAGTTAGAACTCAACGACGCGGGACAATTAAATGTAAACATTGAAAATAATCAAAGCGAAAATAACAATGTTTTGTCTTCGTTCAATCGTTCGATGTTTATATTCGTTTATTTTTCGCAATGAATAATGCAGCACTGCTATAAAGTATAATAAATGTCGTGCTAAGCCTAGTAAAAATTGAAACAGGGCTGAAATAGGGTTCAATCAACATTTCACAAAAAATTTGGAGGGGTCCTGGCATGAACACCATTGGTATTTTACTTGTAACGTGGCATCCCGACCGGGACCATACCAATACCCGGAGTAACATCCCCAATCACTGCCCGATCAGGTACTCCCGGTTTTCATTTTTACCAGGGTTGTTTCCCAGCTAAATTAATGCATTCGCGTCGAATAATAATAATGTAAATCTAACACCTATATCGCACACATTAAAGCGTATAATTGAAATATTATTAATTTATTTTGACAGATTAAATTGCATTATTTTAACTCGGAGTGGGTGAAAGCAACTAAATAGCTAACTGAATATAAATTATCAATGAAACAACCGCGCGCGTAATTAATGTTTCCATCGATGTGGGCGAGTGACGAAAAAGTGATTATAACCGGTTGATAAACATTCCGCTTGGCGGGGTGACATTTTTAACAGCGAAAATTTACATTTGATGCGGCCGTCCAATTTCGCCCCGTTAGTTAATAATTTTGCCAAATTCCGCCGTGCCATTTGGGAATCCCCATTGTTCCTAGTTGCGACGGGGTCAGTGCCGGCTCAACGCGTACAATAACGACAAGCAGTAATAAATAATAATCCGATTGGCCGAGTATATTCATTCATTCGTAAAGTTTTTCATGTTTTGGTCGCTCTCCTTCGATGTCGATTGGAATTTATCATCCGAAACTTTTGCGATAAAGAAAGATTACCGGACGCGCGCCACCAGCGAGAATAATTTTCGTACACACTTGCGATCCCGTTAAACGACAATTATAAATGGTCGCAAAATTATATTTCGGTGTTTAAAAAGAGCAATTAACTTGAAGATGCTATCATTGAATCAGAAACTGCTTTGAAAAGAACATAATTGTCGAATTGGAGTACGTCCGTTTGAAGTGGCGTAATTCGATGTTATAAAAATTAAACAGAGGGTCGAAACTTTGGATGAAAAAGAAGAAGGGAAAGGGGAAGGGCGCTGGGAAGTTGTATCCCATACCGTTGAAACGCGGAAAAATATCTTGGGCCACGTCGCGAGCTCGGCGAAACTCGCTTAATCGTATTTGCATAATATTAAAATATTTCTAATGCAAATGTATATGCGAGCCTTTACGTCCCCACCTGGAATATCCTCGAGTATTAGAATTCGTACTCGAGGGCGTTATGAAACTGCACACCTTGGCTAAAGCAGCGCAACTTTTTCCACTGTAATTTTGTCTCGTTCCTTTCATTATACATTTTCCTCCCCCGCGCTCCGCCCCTTGTTTCATTCCTCAGATAGAAATCTTTCGGATGGGCTTTCACTCGGCGACGAATACGGTAATTCATGGAGCAACAATACCGAGGGAAATAGATTAATTTGATCCTGTAATTCTTTCGTAATTCAATCCCGCGAGCGTATTTTATTTCCGTTTACGAACGGAAGTGGACGAGCAATCGCTGAAAATACAAAATTATTTATCAGCGCCCAATGCCGATTCCCTCCCTTTTTCCTCCGTGTGGGAATAATATTTAAAAAATACAATGCTCGCGTGCATTATGCCATCAGATAGCACTTTTTCCAGTCAAGTGTGTACGAAAAGAAAGACGAAGGAGAAGACAAAGGGACAAGAAAAAAAGGAGGGGAAGGTGGGAATAATAAAGAGCAACGTAGAAATTGTACATAGACAGTTCTGGAAAAATTGCGAAAACGAAAGAATTTTTTCGAAAAGGATTAAAGTCGGGGCGATTAAAAAAAAAAAAAAAAAAAAAAGACGGAGTATAATTTCGTAGTAATGTAATGCGATTTTACGTTGCAGCTTTGTTCTCGCGCTTCCTAAACAGGATTTTCTTTTAATCCAAACACCTCTTGGAACTTGGCGAAGAAGAATGTTAAACTGTAAACCAAGGATGCTTGAATTCGGGATTACATTGACATTATCTAATCCTCTTTGGCTCGGTGAAGGATACGTGCAACGAATATGCGTTTTAATCTGCAACGCTTTCTCGGGAGTCAGATATCGCCGCGAGCATAGGAGGAAATACTGACAAACGAATTACCGGCATCCGATTCTCCCGGGAATTTAAAGTGTGATATATTGTTCGAATTTATGCCCCCGCATAATAAATAACACATATTCATTCGGCAAATTTTCTATCTTCATACCTTCCCGCGGCCAAATTATATTCGTGCTTTACATTTTTAAAAAATCTCACCGCAAGAAACAATATTCATTGTTAGAGCGCGGAAACTTTCTTTGAATATGTTTCTTTGATGCTTCATACGAATCCGATATGAGGCAACTTTTTAATAGAAACGCGTCGCAAAATGTTCTCGCGAATTTTTTTTTTTATAACATATAACGTGTAACATTTAATGGAAATTTTAAAGGGAAATAATACACTTTGATCAACTTGCCTTTTTCGCGTGATGACAAAAGATTTTTGTCCTTCTTCTCCTCCCCCACCCCACGTGAGAACGGCGAGTATTGTAATCAAACAAAGAAATGTAACGCGCAAAGAATCGCCAAAATACCGGCGAGTGCGTTAAAGAGAAGTTGTATTGACATTTTCAATATAATAAGCATCGTCCGCCCACATAGCGAATGAAACGACCTAAATGTTCATCTCTTTAACATTGAAACAAAGAAGATTTTTGCTTTATAACCAGACAATGAGCGTTCTCGGGATAAAATGTAAATTTTCACAAACATTTATTTTATTTCGTCCACTTTTTTTGTTGTAATCATTAAATGATTGTTAATTTGCTTTCTGACCAATTTGCCAATTTCGATTACCTCGAATAAAGGCCAGTTTACGGTGCCATTCTAGCGTATGACTCGAACATTTTTTCTTGTTATTCTTCTTTCTGCCAAGAACTCGGAGGACAATATATTTGTTGGACACCATCCATAATTTTTACGTGAAATTGTTGTACGCAATTTTCAACGCCGATGGTTCTTCCATTTCAAACAAAGTTTCGGACAATTTCGTGATAATAATATTGATCCTCCTATGTCTCCAATTCGTGCCAGAACGATAAAGTCCTTCCAATGTTCTCTTTAAGGAACAATGATTCTTAAATTTTAGTGTTATTAGTTCAATTCAAGTTTTCAAAACGAACAAATTGAATGCCTCGGAATCGTTCTTGGTGGAAGTAGATTTTCTATAGGGCTGTTTAATCTTATTTTGTAACGCACCAATCTGACAAATTAAGCTCCCGTTTCTTTTTATGATAAATCAATATAAATAAATCCAAGACGGATATTTAAGTGATCTAAATGCATCGACTTTATGGGCACATATAAGCCCAATTTTATTTCATGTGTATTATTTAGAATTTATAACAATATATAAATACTATAATGGTTCAGAAAAAAAAAACAGATTGCATTGTCTATCATCAAGTGAAGCAAAATTGCGAAAGGTCGAAACTGAGATGGATAAAATGTTGGCAAAGTTTTTATTTATTTTTTTATTTTTTTCAAAGTAATACAAAATTTTATTGTTCACCAACAATGATTTATCAGTTTTAGCTGCTGTGTACCTCGGTTCCTGTTAAAAACAGTAACATTTTCATATCAATTTCTCTCAGTGTACAGTTGTAAAATTTTCATGAAAATTTATTAGAGGTTGCGGAGTTACCAATACTGACACGAATCGCACAATATGTTTTATTTAAATTCATAAAGTTTTACAAACTTAAAATAAATAATTATTCGAAGACGATTGAGTTTTTTTTTCACCAGCCAAATTTGTTGAATTAATAATGTTCCTTTAAACGTTACATTACATTTGGCAAGTTTGAATTTTAACCCATCATTGATCCAACTTAGTATGAAACATAAATTCAACTGTGGTTTATATCTGATGACCAATGGTTCATTCAACTATGAAAGTTCATAGTTGATCGAATGCTTAACAATTGTAATATTACATTGTTCATTCAACGGTTGACTAAAGATGTTAATTCAACGATATTCCCATGCATCATGATCGATATTATAATCAAAATGTTCGTTTGATTTCGGTGTAAAATATAGGGATAATGCTGGTGTATAAATGGTGATAAATAATTGATATACCGTCGTAAATTTCAGTTTATCTAACTTTTCATAACTGTAATAAGATTATGATAAATTGTTGTAAGGCATAGATTTATGCAGTATACATTTCAGGTGTATGATACATATCCATTCGTACATGTGGCAACAAGTTGAAAAAAAAAAAGAATGATAATACAACTCTCCATAACTTCAAACGTTTTCAAGATAACCTTTTCAATGTCACTGAAATTTTTTTCGTTATATTAATGAATTATTCATACCATATGCTGTAAAATGGGCACTTTATTGTTAGGCATTATATTAATTTAAAACGGCCCTCTTAAGATAAATTAAAATTTAGTAAAAAAAAATTTGTTTTGTTAAAAAGTGCAGACTTTATGCAATTTCTCATTAATTTTGACGATTAAGCAGAATTGCCGGTTCGTGTGAACTATTATTACATTGCATAAAGATTTTATTTTGTAATTTGAGATAATTCCCGTTATTAATAATAATATCTTGAAAACATTGACTTATAAAATAAGTTAATCCACTCTCTGAATTATCCTATTTAATTAAAACTTTTTTCATTGACTTATGAATTAATTCAATAAATATGGCAATTGTGGTTTTCTTCTGTTTTTACTGAGTACACTTTGCCGTTTGTCTTATTCAAATTAGTGAATAATTTCTATGTGAAATTGTAAGATCTACCTCTAAAGCTTAACTTTGAAAGTAAAGTTTTACTTCAGATCATTTTAGAACTGATATGAATTATGATTCTTTTTAATTTTTTTTTAATTTACAGTTAACCAAATTTGATATGATAAAATAATATTTTACGACGGGGACTTTACCGTAACTTGTAATTCAAACGTAACTTTTATTAAATAAAAACAAACAAACGCGTTCAATATTTAATTTGAATATCGGGAAGATGCAAAATTTGATGGCAGGGGAAAAAAAGAATAATTTACAACAATTTTTGTGAGCGAGTTTTAAAAGCAAAATTCTTTTAGCGATCTACCGAACAATTAAATTCAATTACACCGCATTAAAATAAACATTAATAAACCAGCGCTTTGCGCGCGGCACACCAATAATAATTCATTCGGTTAAAATCTGATTGAAACAAAAATATTGCAATTAAACGAAAGATTTTTAAAACTGAAGGCAAAAAAAAAAGAATGAAAAAAGTCCAACCGTATGAATAATGATTTTCGCGCAACAAAACTGGGCGCAATAATTTTGTTTGGAATATGAAATAAATTTCACGGTTTAGAAGTGAGTAATTCTGTCGGGGAAAGTGTCACGCGATTTTATTCGAAGCGTGTTTTGACAATGTATAAAATACGTATGTCACAATGCGGATAGAGTTATTGGAATGTAAATGTTTGCGAGAAAAATAAAAATCGGACGATTGGTTTTTCGGCGTGCCATCATTTCACTATATTCAAGCAATTTCACAAGTTTGATCCCTCGTGTAAACGCTTCAACATTATCGCACGCATCTTCGTCTTCAACTTTTATGGATGCGAAATCGGACTTTGCGGGGAAAATGCAATTTTTCTGGGATGAAATTGCTCGATGTACGGTTCCCGCGTTCAGATATGAAGTACAGGAAACGTCGGGGAACGGTCCAAGCCGCAATTGCCGTCAGCGAAAAGTCCTCGGAGAAATAAGAATAGAACTCGTTGAGAAATTCATTCAGAAAGCCTGTGTGCATTGGCCGCGGCAACATTGCCAACAGGATTTTTCCTTGTTTCCTTCCAAGTCGGCTAAAAATTCCCTCTATTCCGCTAAATATATTGACATGTTTTCGCCCCGAAAAGAATTTGAGAAAAAAAAAGAAAAATAATACAAAAAAATAAAAACCCCTTTGCTCGTTCAACAATTTGCACGCGCCAACTTTTTTTGTTCTTTGTTTTATTAAATTGATTCGGCGAACAATTTAATTATTCATTGTGCAACATTACAAATTACTTAATTAAGGAAGTAAAAGTAATTTACAATGGCGGAATGATTAGTGCCTCTTGCGGCGCGTCATAATTCATCAGATAAAAAGTTTATCTGCAAAGTTTGCGATAAGAACGAAAGTAGATGATTCTCACAGCTTTCGTTACATTGAGCAAAAATGTGCAAGTGAAAATGTTACGTGAAACCGCAGATTTTAAGACTGTCTGAGTTATGAATTGTAAATTTCGCATTACGATGAAAATCCTTGTAAATCGCGTTTGTTCAATTTATTGGCAAAACGAAAGAATTGCGGGTTAATACAATAACAGTCTCCCCCTCCCCTTCGCGATAAACTGATTCAAATTAGAAGAAATGGGTCAAGCGGCAATTATTTTTCAGCGCGATTATTATTATTCGCGACAAGATTAGCTGCAGCGTGTAAACAACATCCGTTTACGCGAGAGGTGTTAAGAAATATCGCCCCGCCTCTCATCGCCGAAATTAATGTTAAAACTTTGCCGGAATAAAAGTCGGAGACGTGAAACGCGCGTAAAAGGCAAGTACGATACGCGCTACTTTTCCCCTCGCCCCCGCCCCTTTTTTTCCCCTCTTTTTTCCTTTTTCCTTTTCTTTTTCTCATTCCTTCATTCGCGCGCTTTTAATATTTTGATAGCTACTCATGAGCGAGTACTCGCTGCAGCGACTCGAGTACCATTATAACCTGTCGGTTTATGGTCTTGTGTGTTCCAACTGGGGCGACAATTCGCGTTGATATTAATAGGCAATTTTTTATAGAAACGACTTTCTTGCCGCGTGAAAATGTCAAAGCGGGAATACGAGAGAAAACAATGAAACGCGAAATCATTCCTTCCTGCCCTTTGTCCCTTAATTGTTTTTCATTTTCTTCCCTTTGTCGGCGGCGAGTGGCCGCCGCGCCACTTGACACTCGGCCCGAATAGCCGGCCCGAAGGAGGAGGCTGCCGGGCGGACATTTTTAACTCCTTCCATTTGTCAA
This sequence comes from Leptoteleia sp. ZL-2020, assembly GCA_022817305.1. Classification (NCBI taxonomy): domain Eukaryota; kingdom Metazoa; phylum Arthropoda; class Insecta; order Hymenoptera; family Scelionidae; genus Leptoteleia; species Leptoteleia sp. ZL-2020. Next base: position 733 of record JABFPN010006923.1, on the reverse strand, counting down.
AACCCCGTAAACTTTATTATACAAATTGATCGCGTCGTTACCGCGGGGCGAAATTGGCGCGTACGAAAAATCAATTGTCGCGTTCCCCGCGCCGAGTCATTTGGGCCAATCCCTTAATTAGTTCGCTCCGTTCATTTGCATCGGCGAGCAAGTATTAAGACGCATTTATCACGGGAACCAACAGTTGTAATTTGAATGATTAAGAAAACATTGATAATTGATGAAAATGGTGAATAATGGATGGGGCGCAGCGGTTCATTTTCGCCGGGATAATGAGGCGCCTCCGTTGGAGTTTTTGATTAACTCGCGGGGACAATGCGTGCCGGCTGTTTCGCCTCGGCTCTTAATATTTTCTCTGCCGCGCGCGCGCGCGCCCCGGATATCGACGAAATAACACGAGTGCGCGCTTCTTTTAAAGCGCCCGTTTAAAAAGTAAGCCCGCGCCCGACGGGGAATGCGCCGCGATGCGCCGGATAAATTTAGCGCGGTCACTGGCGGCTCGCTTTAATGGCCGAATAAACTGCCGAGAGGTGCGCCATGTGTGCGCCGCTGTTTATTTCGGTCTACGCAAATAGATTGCATTCCGCCGACGAACGTGCGTCCGCCCCACCCCTCCCGCACCCTACACCGAATTCCGATTCCGGCTCGATCGGATCGAGCCTTCGAATCCGAATGCATTTAAGTAATCACGCCGACGACAGGTTGCGGCCTGGCCCGGGCAACCCTTTCTTCC
>JABFPN010006922.1:0-10932 GCA_022817305.1 Leptoteleia sp. ZL-2020 | reverse complement strand
TGCGGTGGAAATAGTTCTGATGACTGCAGTTTACATTTGTTACAACTGTATTTACAGTTATTACAACTAAATATGTCACAACTCTACAAATTTAGTTCTGATAACTTTGTATATTTCTCTCAGTGTAATAATGGCCAACGAATCCCAGATGTCAACCAAATACTCGCCAAGCAGTACGAATTAGAGGAACCACTTCAAACAATGACACTTCGAAGAGAATCACGGATTGCATTTAAATTACTCCTTTGAAGAATATCGTAAAATAAAAGCGACATTAATATTATTAAAATAAGAAGTATGAATGTTAATCAAAAATTATTTTAGTTCTACATTTGAGAAATATTTTATAGCTACGTCAACACGTTGTAAGTCAAAACATAACAACATAAAATGACAATTTTATCCAATCTAAAGTCATAAGTTATTCATATGTATTTTCTTCTGACTGATCGGTAAATGAACCACACAGTTCAGCATAGACCAAAGATTGAACTCAAAATTCTAAAATCATGTGTTCAATATTAAAGTCGGGAGGTGTGACGGGATCGCAGATATCCCTAAATAAAATAATTCCTTCGGAGTTATCTAAACTATTTTTAACTTTAAAACAAAGGGTACCCCTTGAAACATGAAACTACATGTCACACTTCACCTTTAATAAATCTTCTGAAATATTTAATCTATTTCCAACCAATCAAAGAAAAGGTACCTTCTGAAATATGATATCTCATATCACTCTTCACTCTTGATAATTAACTAAAAAAGCATAAATAATTTATGATTAATTAAAAATAAAATATAAAATTTAACTCTTCTAAGAAGTTATGTTTTGACAATAATAAATCATTAATAAAGTTGACATTATATACATTAGTTTCTCGGAATTGGTCATCGAACCCGCGAAACTTGCTTAGAATTAAATATCGATACAATTAATTGTTTATATAAGCAAAAAGCAATACATTAATTTCTTGGAAGTAAGAAATTAATGGATTTAAATTCTCAGAAGACGAAAGCAATAAAGGGCTAATACATTTTTCGCCTTTGTTCGCAAAAGTATATAAACCAGCGATTAGCTACCGAAATTGTCTCAGTTTCCCTTCGGTTTTGCGCGTATAACTACTATCACGACAGTCTCAGTTTCCCTTCGGTTTTGCGCGTATAGCTACTATCACGTCAGCCTCAGTTCTTTCTTCGGTATCGTGCGTTGATATCGTCACGATAGCTTTCGGTTTTGCGAATAAGTTACAATCGCGATTAGTCGCCGTTCAATCATTTACAGTTCGTCTAAGTCTAAATTGTACTAAAACCAGTATTCCGAATGTATACAAAAATCTACTTAATTAAATTAGTCGCGTCAAACTAATTCAACATAAAAATCGCTTCGCTGTGCACCAGTACCACATCGAGGCCTCAATCTCAACTTTTGTAAGTCCGCCGCATACCAGCCGACCAACCTACGACGGACCAATCTGTAATAATCAAGCGACGTACTGCAAAACGTGAAACCTTGTAATAATTTTGTTAACTTTTACATATTATAATTATTTAACAGTCATTTATTCCAATATATTTAATGAATAATTTTATAATTTTTCAGAAACGAAACTGTTCCGGAAAAAGAAAATTGAAATGAGAATTTCAACGTAGTGAAACAGTAAATTACAATATATAAAATTATAAAAAATTTAAAAATATTTCTATGTTATTTATGTTAACCTAAACCGAACATACGTGATAAATATATATGAAGTTAATTATTTATTCTTTTAAAAGAAAGAAAATTTTTGTTTTCGTTTGATTTGGTGATAGATGTGTATGTTCAGTTGAGGTTGAATTACATTAGCAAATCAAAGCTAATGAAAATAGTCATTCAGATATAATTAATATTCATTGCTTGTTGAGGAACGCCAAGACGCTCCGGGCAAAAGAGGGGCAAGCGGCGGACGCCCCCCTGAGCTCCGCGCGCTCGATGTCCCGCCGAGTCAAGGCGCGCCCCACCGCGAGCCGAAAACGTCGTGGAGAGGGGGCCCCCCGAGGCAAGCAAGCGCTCGCGTTGAGCCTCACTGGCCACATGCACGCAGCTAGCGGATCGCTACGCTGCATTCCCCTGACAGGCAGAGAGGATCTCTCGCTGTCGTTTGTTTCCCCCGTAACGCTGAGCGATCGGGCGCTCGCGTTCACGCGAGTACTTTTTTTCGTGCGCGTTTTATGCCTTACAGGTGCAGCGTGGAGAAGAGCAGCCTATTGGAACCACGTCAGGAGCAACAACGAGTGACAGGCCGTCGGAGAGGACGTGGTGGAGTATCACCTTAACTTAACCTTTTCTTGTCCACGCTTCGGATTGAGGCTTCCTCCATCCTCTTCCCGACCCTCCGCCTCTGCCTCAATTTGCACTAGGGTCTAGTGTGATTGAGATCCTTCTCTTTTTTTGAGTGCGCGTCAGCATCATTCGTCGTCCTGCTCGGTTTCTACATATATATATTTAATTTTCGTGATCCTTTCGCGCCACATTCGCTTTGTTTCTCGTCGCTGCTTCGCCTCTGTTGAGGCACCTGTCATTTTTCGCGTCCCGCCTCATTATCTACTTGAATTTATTTTACATTATTGTGCACCGTTTTATAATTTACGATAACGCGTGATTGAGTTGCGTTGCAAATCTACGAGCCGCGTGTATTTTGCTATTGGGGAGTAATAAATTGAGTTTATTTTGTTCATCCGTCGCCTTTTAATTTCAAGCCCTCTTTCTCCACCCGTTTCAGGAATATACCGTCGTGCGGAAAGCAGTGAAAATCGAACCGGCACCAAAAATAATATTTTGCTCAGGGCAAATCCTGAACATTGCTTATTTACAAAAACTACTTTTGTAATGTCGTATTACATATTAAAATTATGTTGATTACTGTTGAATAAAGTTTATATTTATTTAATGCTATATTTCATTTGTTTTCATAACATCCAACATTCCGACCTACTATCCAAAATATATATTTTACTGATATCGTGTAATTTTCTTTTATCCCTACATGACTTGTGAAGTATATTACTAAATAGACAACATTTAATATTACATTACATCAATATTTAAAAATATTGCTGCATTAATATTCAGAAATATTTAAAAATATTACCGCATTAATATTCACAAATATTATAGTAATATTGCAAATTATTCATTTTCAATATTACAACAATATTAAAAGGCGGGACATATAATATTACAGAAATATTTCAAAAATATTCATTAATATTCATTAATATTCACAAATATTATAAGGCAATATTACAGTAATATTATAGTAATATTTTTCAATATTCGTCTATATTGCGTGCTTATAGGGTAGGCACCCTCCACCCCCGCGAGAGCGAGGTGCGAGACGACCACGGGTATGAGTGAGAGAGTGTGAGTGAGTGCTTGGGAGCGAGTGCGATAGAGGATACAGTATGAGAGTGAAACGAGAGTTGGCATGGGAGTTGCCAAGGAATGGAATGTGGACGGATAATGAGTGAGAGAGGGAATGAAAGTGTGAGTGTTGGCGAAAGTATGAGTCAGAGTGTGGGTCATGAGAGTAGGCGTAGGGATGGCAGTGACGCCATTCCCAAATTTATAACGGGAAATTTGGGAGCAACTTTTGTGTGCGGAGATAATCGCAAAGATAAATTTGTTGTTGATTTGGTATTATTTTGACATGCGAGCCGTTAGTTATGGTATTTTTCGAGTCTTAGGTATTGGCAAGTGATGGGAGTGGAGGAGCATATTGGAGCTTCAACGGGGGACGATCATCATTCCCGAGAACATCAACGCCCTTATCTCTGCACCTCGCTCCCCGCTCGCTCCGCCGTCAAAGCTCGTTGCCGACATCCTCGAAGTCTTGGGCAACATCTCCTTGAATCAACAGGGTTGGCGCATAAATCTCGGAACATCCACGTCATTGTGCTGCTATTCCGGAGAGCAGCCACTGCACAGTCAAGAACGAGGTCTCGGTTCTGAGGAGAGTCCTTCTCACCCGGGGGAACGTGTGGCCCGGGGAGGAGAGAACCTGTAGAGGCTCGCAGCCGACGGCTGGGCCTGATATGGCAGTCGTTACTTCGCGAAAGAGATAGATCAGATTGGAACGAGCGCTCGCACCAAAAACCAAATACATAAGTCTTGACTGGAGAGAAAATTTCGAGGCCACGCTGTGCCGAACGAGTCTCTGTATTGGCCAAACAGTGCAAAAGAAACCCAAAAACGTCTTTCGGACCTCGAGAAGACGGGATTGAACGACACCCTGAACTATCGGCGACCAGCTGAGGGGACTACATTCAACAGCGAATTCGCGCTTGAACTCTCGCTCCTTCTCGTACACGTTACTGCGCTCAAAAGAAAGTAAGGCGACCAAAAACTTCTTTCTCCCTGTTGTTTCTCTGATTTTTTGTAATTTACACTCGGCGAAATTTCGTATGTCCCTGAATTCCCTGTTGTGTGAGCGAAAGCAAATTAGGCGAATTTACGCGCGCGTCGATTGACAGCGATAATTGAATAAGTGGCCGTCTTCTTTATTTTTTTATTATTGAATTAGTGGCCGTCTTCTTTATTTTATTATTTTTTTTATTTTCTTTGTAAATTTAGAAAAGTGTGAGAATACATTATATATTTTTTGGTTGAGTTTAAATGGGTATATCTTATTTTCTCCTATGTTAATTAATTTACGTTTGGGAAACGATGCCGACACCTGCGACCAGTGACAAAAATAAATATTGTTTGTGGTAAGTCTGATTATCTACTTCGCTATCGAACAGCCATGGTCTTTTTGTATCATTTAGTTTACAAACAGTTATACTACAGAATTTACAAACAACGAAAAGAAATATAATAAATCTAATCCGAATAAAATAAAAGCCGATCTCAAAATTTATAAATGTATAACATGCTTTACAGATACATTTGCTAATTAACTTTATTATGAAACTAAAATAAAAACAAATTTCAAATACGTATAACAATAAAAATTTAAAAGAAATAACATTTCGTTTTATTTGTTATATTCTTCACTGTTAGCGCCGCCGCTAACCGCGTTTGCCGGGAACGGGAAAGGTCGAGAAAGAAAAAAAAGGTAGCGAATAAACTTAACGAAAAAACCGTTTATTAACAAGAAAAGAAGAACCAAAGAAAAAGAAAACCGCACTTTGCGTATAATGTACAACGGGTAATCTACAAAAGGAATTAACCGTGTTGCTAATTTTAACTGATTAACTTGTAACAAACTATTCGGCGTTTCTTATATAAGTTAGGATGAAAATGAGGGGAAAAGCGTTGTAGGGAGAGGGGAAGGTAGGAGATACAAATTTAAAAGGAATTGAAATTGAGGAATTATAAGAAAAGGTGAATGACCGAAATATTAAATGAAAACAGTGAGGCAATTTAATTGATGACTGGATGACGTAGATGGTGATTACAAATATCGCTGATAGGAGATATACAGAGAAAGAAAATAAAGTGTAGTATTAGAATTGAAATAAAGACGGCTTATCGGAAGCCGAAAATATGAAATAATGTACGCGAAAATCTGCCGCGAAAGTGCAAGCGGCGAAATCCGCTCGATCGGCATTGTCGCCGATACATTCACCTATAAAATAACTAAATAAATTGTTAAAATAGATCCTTTAAACGTAAAATCATACACGGAATAAAATATTTGGTGAGAAGTAGCAGAAATTTATGAATCATACCTAGAAATTCTATCTCTTAATGTAACTACTTGAAATTTTATATATAACAGCTAAACAAATTTTGTTTAGTTCTATCTTACTGAGACAGTTAAATCCTTTAGGTGTTATTACTAAAAATGTTAGATGGAGTAGTAAGACTCTATAAAAATACAACATCATATGCGATTTAACAGCTACGGTACTAACCTTATTCACTATGTGAACAGAAGCACCAAAATATATTAGACTTTGATAATTTAATGTGGAAAATATTTAAAAAAAAATTGAAAGAAACTAATCAATAAAAATTTGTCGTTTATTAGCAAGGTCTATGTATTTTATTTGTTTAAAATTGACAACATTTATTGGGTTAGAAGTGACAACATAAACAAACCAATTACACTTGGTACAACATACGCGTACGTAGCAGCGCAAGTGTATTGCTCACATCGACTAACCATTTATCTGCGAGTAATACAAATTTAGGTGTTTTAACTAAAAATTATTTTCAATACAGATACATGCATATATATTTTGTTTTCATATGATTTTTTTTTGTAATTCACATTTACGTATTACTCCAAAATGTTAAACACTAATAATTTATTTGTCATTCCTGTATAAATATTTTTGAAATAGATATATGTTGTTTCTATTTTAAATAGAAATAACCACATATATTTATTTAGTTATAAATTATATGCCATTTTTTTCCATGTAGCATTTATTATGATCAACGTATATAAAATCATCATTTACCGACATCAGAAATTAATATCATAACATTATCAATATCACAAATCGCCAAAAATTGGAAATACACATAAAGCCTTCTTCATATAACATGTTATTCTTTTCGTTTCAAGTTCAAGGCACTTATCCAACGGTATTTAATTACAAAAAAAATAATACAATTAATCACATAATACACTAACTTTTTAAAAATTAATTACATTTTCATTATAAAATAAAAAAATAAATTTATTTTAAATTTTCTATATTTTGGCCACACTTGAAATATTAAATTTTTAATAACCGTAAATAAAATTCCATAACGTCTGTAATTTGTATTCAAAACACAATTTATCCAAAAATTAATTAACCTCGATGGCCAGGATCTCTGTCTCCTTATGCCATCATACATGCATACATTTATACACCATACAGGCTCACATACATACATACATATAAAAATACTAATTTCTTATAAATTAATAAATTATCTTGAGAAAAATAAAACAATTATTATTTCAAAAAGAATCCTTTATTATTTGTTGCTAAGTATACTAATAACAATAAAATACTAATACCCTATGTAAAAAAGGTTTAATAAATTTATATATTTCACAGTAAAGAACATAAAAAGGCAATGCCGAGTGCTTGCTGATTGGGATTCAAGACTTTGTCTGACAATAGAATATAAAGTATATACAGTTATAATGAAGTAAAGAAATAAAAAACATGTAATTATTACTAGAAATAGTCTATACATAAATAAAAATAATTTTTTTGGTGATCAATTTTAAAATAATATAAATAATTTTTAATTCATTAAAAATTATTTTTTGTATTTTCGTGGGACTTCGCCCCCCGAAGCCCCCCAGCAGGGACTTGATCCCCTGCCCACCCAGCAGGGACTGCGCCACTGGACCCCCTTCACCACCACCGCATCCCATCGCCATCCAAGCATTTCGCTTCACCCGCTTTGCGGAAACGGCTTTTCACTTTATCGTGCCCTTGTTACGAAAAATATCGTATGCTCCAAGGCCTTCGGCAGACCTCGGTTTCGTCTCGGACAGTCAACTTCACTTGCTTTGTACACTTTTGGAACCTTTGGGGAGGCTGGAAAGTATCCCCGAATGCTATTTGCACACTTCTGGAAACTTGGACTCACCAGGTAGGTGTATCCAAAGATGCTACCTACGTAATAGTATAGTAACGGCGTATATTTCGGGCAATGGATTAGGGGGTAGTTTTTATTTCCGGATAACTTTTTCGACGGGGTGTTGTTGGGGAGGCTTGAAAGTATGCCCGAGTGCAATTCTTGCATTTTTTTTATATTTTGTTTTTCGTTTTCATACTTTTTGTTTCCGCCTTTGTACGAAGTACGCAATCCAACCCAAAATTTTTCTAAATCTAAATTTTTTTTCACTCCTCCACCCATTTCCGCGCCATTCTTTCGGGTTTTACCTCCCTTGCGACACTTCTCCACCCAACTCTTCTCCAACTTAGAATTTTTTTTCCTTCAACTTTTTACCAACTTTTTCCCTACTCCCACCCCAGACCCTTTTTTCAACTTTTTCCCAAAACTTTTCCAACTTTCTTCCCAGACAATTTTCCCAACCCTATCCTAACTTTTTCCCAACTTTCTTCCTACATACTTTTCCCAACCCTATCCCAACTTTCTCGCTACACACCTTTCCCACCCTTACCCTAACTTCTTCCCACCTACCTTCCCACATACCTTTCCCAACACTTACCCAACTCTATCTCCCTTTCACACACTTCTTCCTTACTTTTCCCAAGTCTCTCTTCTTCTTCTTCCCCTTCACCCTTCTTCTTTTCTTCTTCTTCTTCTCCCTCTTCTCTTCTTTACTTCTCTCTTCTCTTCTTTCTTCTCTTCTTATCTCTCTTCTCCTCTTTACTTCTCTCTTCTATCCTATTTTCTCCTCTTTTTTCTCCTCTTTCTTCTCTCGCTCTCTCCTCTCTCCCTCTTCTGCTCTCTTCTTCTCTCTCTTCTTTTCCTCTTCTACTCTCTTCTTCCGTCTCTTCTCTTCCTCTTCTACTCTCTTCTTCTCTCTCTTCTCTTCCTTTTCTACTCTCTTCTTTTCTTCTTCCTTCCTTCTCTTCGCTTCTCTTGTTTCTTCTCTGCGAGGTGCGTACTGATCCGATACCTCTGCGCGTTGGGGTGCTGCGACGTGGGAGGGAGGAAGTGGGGTCGCGAATTGCAACACAGCTTGGTACGCACCGTTTAGGTAGGTTTCTCTTCTTTTTGTTTTCTATTTAGGGGGGATCTTCAGCCATCGCCTGTGCACCAGGCCGGTCTGGTGAATGAATCTCATGTTCTTCGGCTGCGCGTGACAACGCATCAAAGTCACGTGGCAGTGCGCAGGAACTCGACTTCTCCGCGGAACGAAAGTTCGTCTGGCATCATGGGTAGGCGGCATAATGCTCAGTGCTTTCAACGATGTTCTTTTAATTTTTGTTTATGTTGGACTCGGGCTCGCGGAACTCTGGTGGGCATGTCAGGGGGGATGGTCGGGTTTATCCGGGTATTCGCTCGTACGCGGGGAATCGGGACTCGGGAGAATTTGGTGGGACGCAAGGGATCGGTGGGTGTCGTTGGGTGTTGGGTGGGAACGGAGGGGCGTTTGGGCATTATAGGGTGGGAATCTCCGGTCGAATTAGGGTGGGCGGTTCGCAATGGGGAAGGGTCGGGCGGACGCGAAAGCGATCGAGTTGGGGACACGAGGGCGGGTACATCGCTTCCCTGTCGCAGGGCAGCAGTCGCGAGCGGGAAACATGCGGCGCATTTCGCGTGAGCGCACGAATCTGGTGTGCCGGATAGCATGTCTCGTGAGCCTTCTGTGGTTCGCGAGATGGATGGACGCGACGCGCTGGGGAGTCGACAGGCGAACGCGAACGCGCATGGGAACCGTGGATGGGGGCGTCTCTTCTTCCTTGGCAGGCCGCTGTCGCGAGCGGAAAGTCATGTTGCGCATTTCGCGTGAGCGCACGAATTTGGTGTGCCAGTATACATGTGCCGTTAGCCTTCTGTGGTCGGCGGGGCGGAGAGGCGGGGTGCGTGATAGGGGCCGTACTAGGTGGCGGTACGTCTAGTAGGGGAAGGGCCGCGTAGACGCGACCGCGAGGAATTCCGTGGGAGGGCTTGCAGCCTTGCTTCGCTGCGCCGCAGCCGCGATCGTCCGGACATGCGGCGTAATTGCGTGAGCGCACGGACTGTGTGCCGGAAGCATGCGTCGGTTGCATTCGGTGGCCCGCGGGCTGGGCTGCATACCGCTTTAGTTACAATTAAAGCCCGCGACGGGCAGTTAGCCACATTCCGAGCATTGATTGACAATGGCTCGGAAAACTCCTTTATAACTGAAAATGTATGTCAGTTTCTTGGCCTGAGAAGAAGTAAGGTGAGAGCTCGTGTCACGGGTTTAGGTGGAAACTTATCCCAACCCCTTAAATACTCGGCTCAATTTCACATCGTCACTTCCAATCAGTCACAAACCTCGATTCCGTGCAACTCATTTGTACTTAATCAAATCACGTCGTACAAGCCCAAATTTGTCGATGTGGAAAAATATCCCGAGTTTGCCACCATGCAACTCGCGGATTCACCCTCTCATCCATCCCGCCACATTGAACTCCTGTTAGGGATGGACGTGATACCCCTCATTTACTCGGGAAGCATTATCGCCTCCAGAGACCGTGCCTTAATTGCACAATCTAGTCCTTTTGGGTGGATAATAGCTGGCTCCTGTGATACCAGGACCACGACCACTCACATCACTGTTCATCACATCTCTAATGTAGATGACCAATTAAGGAAATTCTGGGAACTCGAAGAAGTGCCCTTTAAACCAAAAGGCGTCCCTGAGGACCATTACTGCGAAGAACTATTTCGTTCCACTTCTACCACCGATTCTAATGGCAGGTTGATCGTGAAGTTGCCCTTTAAATCAATGTCGGCACAACATTCTCTCGGCCGCTCCTTGCATATTGCGGAGCACTCGCTCTCACGCATTGAGGGTAAGCTGCAACGGGATGAGCAATTGCGAGTTGCATATCATCAATTTATGCAAGAATATGAGACATTGGGTCATATGTCTCGAGTACTTCACCCTGATACCGTCACGCGCGTATACCTGCCACATCACCCTGTCGTCAAGCTTGTCGACGACAAACCGAAAATCCGCGTAGTCTTCAATGCATCGTGCAAGACAAGCAACGGGGTTGCACTGAATGATATTCTGTGCGCTGGCCCCAAACTCCATAATGACCTCGTGACAATCATTTTAAACTGGAGACTTTATCCATATGTATATAGCACGGACATTTGCAAGATGTTCCGTCAATTCCTCATAGCAGAGGAAGATCGCCGCTTTCAAAGCATCCTTTGGAAGGATGCAGAGAACAATCCGGTTACCTACGAATTGAACACGGTAACTTACGGGACAACATCGGCCCCTTTCCTAGCCAATAGATGCATTAGGGAGATCGTCGATCGCC
>JABFPN010006921.1:0-10933 GCA_022817305.1 Leptoteleia sp. ZL-2020 | reverse complement strand
TGTGGGGCGGGGGAAGCGGCGAAAAGGAAAGCTTTTTTCGATTTCGTCGCGGCGCAATCGAAGGAACTTGCCGGCAACAAGCGCAAGACGCATCGGAGTCGCTCATGCTTTTATCTTGGCATTGTGCATCGATTTGATAGCGTGTCCTCGTTGCACTCGAACGCCCCCTTTCCTCGGTGCACGTACACGTACTCGCAGTTTCGTCCTTTTCCCCCGACTCCTCCTTCCTCTTTTTCCCTCTCTCTCACTCTCTCTCACCTTTTTTCGTCCTTCGCAATGAGTCACGAGTCCGGGAATGGACTCGTTACCCGGGTCCGGCGCGGAAAACAATTATTTTTCCGCTACCCTCTAATTATGACGACTCCTTTGATCGGCCGTCGATTGCAAATAATCAAAACGCATCGCCGAAGAACTGCTTTTCGTTATTCCTCGCGGCGTTTGCAATCCCCGGCCATTGTTCCGCCGTTTGTCTCGCTGATTTGCCGAGGGAAATCGAAACCCTTGGAATGGCGACGGAAAGTAATTGCAAAAATTCGCAAAAAAGCAATGAGCGATTTTGTGTTATCGACTTGCGATGTTTTGATTTAAGGATTCGAGAAAAAAGTGGGCCTAGGTAAATATTTAGGCACTACTTAGTGGATTGGCATTCAAATTTCCCGCTAAAATTTCAAATTTCCCGGCTAAAATGTCAAATTTCAAAACAAAAACAATAACAAACACTGTTTGATGACACGGGAAAGGTCAAATCAACATAATAAAAACAATAACAATCTACCTTATTGTTTTTTTTTTAATTCCCACACTTTGGGGAATTCAAATTTTCGCAAATTTTAGCGGGAAATTTGAAATCTACCAATAACACTCCATAAAGTGGTGTCATCTAGTTTTTATTAACCTAACTGATGCAACTATATTAATCATATCGACCTCGAAATATTTCACTGATAATTTTATTGTTATAACAATAAATATAACTATATATAGACCCAGTCTAGTTACATTTCTAGTCTACTTATATTTTTTATACCCCATCTAGTTATATTTATCATCGGTGTACCTACTCACCCAAATAGAAAATGAAAAGTACGCTTCTTCTTTGTCGTCTCACTTAAAAGCTAGAATTACATTGGCGTTTTAATTAAAATTAAATCGAAAATCTAAATCACTTCTTGCCTTTTGTCTCCCTCGCACCGAATCCTCCGTTCTCTCGTTCTCGTTCGGCATTGCGCACGCACTTGTGCACGCTCGTTCACGGCGAACCGAGGACACAATCGCGAAAGTCCCAACCGAAACAAGGTCTTTAAAGTTAGGTAAGCCGAAGTGATCGCCGAGAAAAGTTGAACTAAAAAATGACGCAGCTCGAAGGACCAACTGCCAAGGACATCGTCTTTATTTATCAAACGAGCCTTGACCATGTTGCTTTTTGCGTCCTCTGCTCTTTGTGTTGCAGCGAGATTCGATTCAACATTATACAGCCACCAATGGTTTGTTTCACTTAAAATAATATTATTTCCGAAAATCGTCGTTTGGAACATTCGGTCAGAAAATTAATTTTTTATGATTTTATATGAGATGTAAATCATGTAAAAACTGGTTAAAAAATTTAAAAATTGGAAAATTTGAAAGTATTACTTGATAAGGATTCGTGTCAAACGTTTGAAGGATTGTCAGAAGTATTAAATGTTGATTTAACAACTGTTGGAAGATGTGTACACCAATTTGGATTAATTTAGAAATAAAAAAATTGGATACATTATGAACTGATTGAAATACAATAAGAAAGACATTTAATCGAATGTGAAATGTTGTTTGAAGGACGTAAAAGGAAGGTCATGTAATTACCTTCCAAATGTTTACAAACATTGCTTGTTTACATTTTTTTATGTAATCAAATGCTGTACGAAAAGAAGTCCCGAATAGGCTAAAAGATACAATCTTGATTTTACTTCATGACAATGCTCAACCTCATATTGCAAAATTATTGAAAGAAACATTACAGTTGAAAATTTTTGTTGCCCTTCTTATTTACCCATTCGGAATAGCATTTGTTTCGATGGATACAAAGTGGAGTATTAAAACAACACTTAAAAATCAAGAAAAAAAATTGACAAATGAATTTAAAACGTTGAAGTTTTTTTTCTATTTTTATGAATTTATAACCAAATTAAACTAATTTCTTTTCATATTTCCAGTATTTCAATGAAATACAACAAATATGAGTGATTAAATAGTATTAAAACAAATGAAAGGAAAAAAGAGATTGGATAAATCATTCCTAAAAATATTGCTTCCTACAAACGAGAAATCCATTTGTAGCCTGAGAAGCGGGAAAAGTTTATGGAAAATATTTAGAAATTTAATGTACAGATGGAAAACGTTTAGAAATATAACCTGCAGTTGTTTTTTAATAAAATTATATTAATTGACCAAAAAATAAAAAAAAAAAAAATTATTAACCACATACCACTATGGAACCATAAACAGAAAAACACCTGACTTAATATACCATTTCCATTAATCTTTTTAATATTAAAAATAAATTAATTTATGAATATAAAGTCATTTCCATCATGGATTATAAAACACAAAATAAGAGACATGTTTCGTCGACGAAGTTGGATATATAATTATAGGTTTATTTCCAAGATGAGCGCGCATCGATCTTAAATAACAGGCTTAACTCGGAGCATTATCGTAGCTCGGCGAAGATCGGAAAGCGAGTCTCGCAAGAACTTGCCTTGTGCGTACCAAAAATTCTTGCCCGTCGAAGCGAGGAAGCATACTTTTTGGCGTAAACTCAACAGGTTGCAGCCCGTCGGGCTGTCCCGGTTCTTCTCTCGTTCCTTCCTCCTCGTTTCAATTAGCACCGCGTCATTTCCGGAAGTGCCGTGACTCCTTTTTACCCGGAACCTAGGCGCGCTTCGATCGGAAACATATGGCCCTTTAATTGGCCCTTTTTATCTCTCCGTCCTACGATTTGTATTTCAATCACCTTTCACCCCTTTTTTCCCCATCAAAGATTTCCAAATCTCACCCTTTTTTCTTCCAGTTCATCTTGCATATACCACACTTATAAGTTAGTCCTTAATAACTATATATTATTAGTTTTTTACTAAAGCAATTATGGGATAATATCGTCAGCATGGCGATTGTATAGTATACAGTTGCATGGCAGTATTGTATCCAAATAAATCTCCATTTTTTGACAAAAGATGGCGCCCTTATTGTGTTGTAGTTAAAAGTGTCTGATGTGGAAGCTTCAAATATAAATGTAACTGAAGAACAAAACGTTTTTAAAATTGAACACATAAAGAAACAATGTTAGTAAACATTTGGAAGGTCAAACTAACGAAACAAAAACAATAATATCGTTTGTTTACATCCAAAGGACACAGGAATGGACGTAAATACAAAAAAAAAACAGAGTTTGTTTATATTTTGTATTTTGAAAACGTTTCATTTATCAGTTTCATCAAATATAAACGGTTTTTCTGTATCAGATATGTTTTTAGTTGGAAAATTTTGAGATCTAAAAGTTATATTGCGGTAAAAAATTGACGTCGAAGGCAAAGGAAGTAGCGGTAAGAAGGCCGAAAGTGTATACAGACGCGGAATTATAAGCTGCATTAACATTTGGACAAACTCAATAAGAAAGTTCTTCTGAATGGTTACAGAAGTTGAAGAAACATGTATATGACGTCGAAGACAAAGGAACTATCGGTAGGAAGGCCGAAAATATACAAAGATACGAAATTAGAAACATTATTGGATAATGATTCGTGCCAAATGCAAGAAAAAGTTGCGATTATTTTTAAAACAACATTAGGCACATTATTCTTTCGCAGATTAAGATCTGCCAATATATATTCCAGTCCATCTTGCAAAGTCAAAAATAATTTAACAATCGGGACACAGATAAAGAACTCGAGTGAAAATAAAGAGAGATGGAAGGGAAAATGAAATTGGGAGGGGAACGCTTCCGGTTCGTTGGTATCGAAGCATGAGGGTGCTCTTTAATCTTAATCTTTAATGTGAGCGCAACAACGAGCACAGGAAGCGAGTGAATTCGCGTATGAATAACAATCGCGCGTTGTATACTTGATTTTTCCATGCAATTTCAATTTTTCGTCATTTTCTATCTGTTTTTTTTTTGTTTTCTTTTTTTTTATTTCATACGCGATTCAATTTTTCACGAACTTCTGCTCGACAACTAAAATGTTGTTTTTCTAACGTGAAACTATTTCAATAATTGATTTGAAAAGTTATTTCGCAAGAATTATGCATTTGCAATTGTGGCAAATAAGTTGTTTTTTTTTTAACTTTTCCTTCAATTGTACATTTAAGTTGCTTTTATTTTTAAACGTAAAGCAAACGAAATTTAATTTTTGATTTAAACCGGAATTAAATATTATTTGCAATCTTTTTTTTTGCGCTATTGCTTCGTCCGAGTATTATGTTAAGGGATCTTAAAATAAAATGCGCGAATTTTGCATTGAAATTTTATTTTTAAAACTGAAACGAGATAAACATGCCGGTAATGGAAAATCTTCGAACGCTTGCAAATTCAACTTAACTACGCAATTAACCTAATTTCTTAATTTTCAGAAACTGAAACATAATTTGTTTATTATATATCATTTATTCAGTGCATTATATAATCGTAGTAATTCTGCAAATTATTAACTGGTTTCGTGTACTTTAACTAAACTCTTATACAATTATTTTTGTTGCGAACGAAAAATGATGGAAATGTATTTCAAAATATTATAACAAATTATAATTTAACAGTCATATGGAACAAGTACCAAGGGCAAAAATACAAAACTTCTGCATAATGAATTAATAATGTTATAACTTTAGTAAAAAAAAATATTCCATGTAAAAATCAACATATATGTGGCATATGTGTCACATACGTGATTATAAATGTCCAATATATGTCACATATATGTGTGTATGTATGTCACGTCTGTGTAACATGTATGGGAAATGTATGCAACATACATGGGGCATATATGAGGCATAGATGTAACATATATAAGGCATAAATGTAACATATATAAGGTCATACATGTAACATATACAAGGCATACATGTAACACATATAAGACCATACATGTAACATATATATGGCATATATGAAGCTTATATGTAACATAGGGCAGCATATACATCAATTTATGTCGATTTATGTCGCATATATAAATTTTTAACTGGTATAATAACTTTTATAACACCTTCCCCTCGCGATCATTAAAGTTCGCGCATCCAAAAAATGCTCCTCAAAAACGAACCATTAAAATGGTCGAATCGTTTTACCAATTTTGCGAATTCCTCTCTTTCACTTATTCATAATCATTCCGTTGAAAACTTTGCTCGCCCAGAAAACCGAAAACTTTCCTCTCCGACCTGCAAAACCGCAAACACCCGGGCCGTATATTTGCAACATATTAATTAACAACTAACGCAGTCTTTCGACAGTGCGGTTAACACACCAAAAAAAAAAAAAAAAAAAAAAAAAATACTGCCACTAACTTTCGATGATTCGCTACCGCAATTTCGCCATAATTAACGGTAACGCGAATATTTGACAAACGTTTGGCGAGCGGGTCACACGATAGCTTTCCTTGGCTCATTATTTTCCGAACTGTTGTTATCGCGAAAAAATTAAAACGCGCTTGCATGATTATCATTCGAGGCTCAAAACGCACATTTGACATTTTCATCGATATTTAACCTCGTGCGTCATCCGTTAAAATAGATAGCAAACGGGATAAGTGAGAGAAAAAAAAAGAGCCCGGCAAGTGGAAATCGATGAAAAAATACGACAGCGTAATTTAAAACTCGGGAAAAATTTTATGTATTCCATGGAAATTTGGAATGTTTTTTTTCTTTTTTTTTTAATTATCAAATGGCATAATTAACGAACCCTTTATTTTAATTCCGTAGGCTGAGGGAGATTGATTTATAGTTGCATGGTACTGAGGAATAAAACAGTTTCAAAAATACATGAATTGAACAAAAATTTATTTCCTATTCTTTGTAAATACGTAAGTGATTACTTTAAAGGATGAAAACAATAACAAGCATTGTTTTTGTTTTGTTAATTTGACCTTAGTCATATTTACAAACAATAATTGTTTGTTTTTCAAAATTCTTAAAGGTCAACTTAAAATCAAAAACAATAATTAACATTGTCATTGTTTTTTTATTAATTTTACCTTATTAATATTTATAAACAATTCTTGTTTACCTTTTAATTATGAAAAAGGTTATATTTTATTCTGCAGTTACACATATTTGCACTAATTTATTTTTAATTTGGACTAATTCACTTTTATTTCATATTTATTTTATATTTATTTTATGTATAAACACTGAAAAAAGTGTATTAATAATAATTGCTAATAAATTTGATAATAACTCAGAAAAACATGGTCATTTATAATAATTCTTGTAAAATGTCATAGCACGGTAAAGTACCAAAAAGGGAGACTCCCTTAAGGTACGAAATTTATTAGAGGAGTGGCAATATGTAAATATAGAGTGATTGTTTGTAATTTATACATTTGTTGAAATTAATTGCAGTCATCCGAGCATCAATCGAATTATTCGTTTAATCCGTTGATTTGAAATTCTTAATGAGTTGGTTGATAAGATTGAAATTCATTAATGGAACATTCGCTAATGCACTATTATCGCATTACATCTACATTCGGAATGGACTGGTCGTCCTAAAATTACTAATCTTGTACATGAAATTCAATCAGCGGCTAGAATTTAAACATTGCGAATTAATGAAAACGATTCCGGCGAACCGATTCATTGATATGTCAAATTAACAAACATTCACATTATGCGAACTAATTTGATAAAACGACGATTAATTAGCTGTTTAATGAAACGCATTATAATCGAATATTTGATGATTACGTCTTTTGTTGATAACCGCTCGGACAATTTGTAGATATCAGGAAATTAAACTACCGTTGTAAGTGCTCCACACTTTTGGATACACTGACGGAAATTTATCAATTGTTGCCGTTATATTTTATACTAAATCGGACATATGTATGTGTTTATAGTATTCTAATGTGATTATAATGTGACATAGTAAAATTTAAAAAATATATTTTGGAAAAAATGTGATTGTTAAGGAATGGAAATCGTTAAGTCAAAGTTCGGTCACTTGTTACTTGTCACTTGTTACTAGTAACTTGTTATGAGTCACTTGTTACTAGTCACTTGTTACTAGTAATTTGTTATGAGTCAGTTGTTACTTGTCACTTGTTACTTGTCACTTGTTACTAGTCACTTGTTATTAGTAACTTGTTACGAGTCACTTTATACTAGTCACTTGTACTATAGTATAACATTATATAATATAATAATAGAATAGTAGAATAATAAAATATAAAAATAGCAGAAACTACCAATAAATTTCCTATAACATACGTTACATTTTGAAGATTCGATCCCGCGCTAAAAGTAATTCAGTTTCATTTCCACGATAGTTTTAATATATCGAATTGTTATCTGTTCGTTCTTTTCTCGGATCCGAAGCGGGCAAAAAAGGAACGCGCTTCGCATGCTTTTAATCTCGCGGCGTTCCATGGTAATCCGCGCCAAGTTTAACCTCTTCGCTGGGCGCCCAGCGAATTTCAAACTCAAACAAAAGTATTCTAATGTAATCTTTGTTTCTTTTTCTGTTGCAGGTGAGTCGCCCCATCGATCGACTTTTCAACTTACAAATGGTCCCGTTCCTATGTTTAAATTTACCCGACTCTTAACCCGCGCCCAATCCAACTGCGGCAGAGCTTTTCCATCCCGAAAAGTAAGGTAAAGTTGCGCTACGAGTTTTTGGAGATATTCCGCGGTTTCTTCGGGAATATAAGTTGCCGAAATCGCGAATATCGATCGGGCTCTGATTTTCGCGCGTTTAACGTACTTTCCATAATTCCCCCTTCCAGTTGTCAATCAGTACAAATTCGGTACTGACTTACTTACTGATTCGGTACTGGCTCAGTACTGTTTTAATAATAATTCAGTATTGTTTTATTTGAATATAAACAATTATATTTATTTTCAATTTGTATATTTGTATTAATATACACAGTTAAATAACTTTTAGTTAAGTTAAGTCTATTTTCAAGTTATTTATTGATGGAAAATTTGTACCATCCTGGATTTGAACTCGAGACTCCAACGTGTTAGCCTGATGTTCTGTCGCTGCGCCATCAATCCTTAGGTGCAATGCTATAATCTTTAACACATAAGTATAATAGATAAATGCTGGCCACTCTTTGCATACCAGTACCACGCCTGTATTGAACCAGTATTCAACAAATAGATAAAGTTTACTGGCTTAAATCCGTTTGGCCACTGGTGGCAGTACTGGTTCTGCATTGTTTGTCTACTGGCACCATTTGTATACCAGTACATCGCCTGTATTGAACCAGTACTGGACAAATAGATAAAGTTTCGTTTGCAAACAAGTACTGGGCAATTGTTGGCGGAGTACTGGTTGGATGGTTAAGTCAGTACTGGCTTAGATCCGTTTGTCCAATGGTGCCAGTAGAGATACAGTACGGAATTAGTACTGGTCCATATGTACTTTGCCATAATATGGCTGTCGGTGCTGTGCCAGTATCGAGCCAGTTATGAGCCAGTTATCAATACTGGCAGTTTCCAAATGTCGGGTCGCCATTATCAATTGAATATAAATGGGATTTATTATAAATAAAATGGCGACAATTGAACGTCCCGTTTTTTTCAAAGTTTCGCCCGCGAATTCGTGTCGGCCGCCTCGGGCCACGAAAGCAATATACATTCTGTCCAATTAAAAGCGGCATTTCATAATACCGGATGGGATTATTTTATGCGAATAACAAAAGTTTTTTTTCCCTCCCTGCTTTTTTTTCATCGTGGCAAAAAAGTTTCTTAAATTCTCGATGAATATTGTTTCGCGATTGTTGTGCAACTTTTTTATTTTTTTTGTGCTTCGTAGTTCTTTCTGGCTAGGCAAACGTGGCGGGAAAATATGTGAAACGCAAAAGTTTGAATCAAGTTATGCGACCGTTTGTACGCGGGGAAAATATTTTTCCTTCCCCTGGCTATGGCAAACAAATTATTCGCGTATCGCATCGAAATTAATTTTCAATGGGGTGAATTGCGAGCATCGAAAGGGTTGTCAATTTCTGCGACGCAGTACTCGTGAATAAAAAATTATATGGGTATCATATGTGCAGCCATATATGCGACATATATTCACACTTATTTTACATTTATACATCCATGTATGCTGTATATATATATATATATTACCTTATTAGTAATAATAAAAAAAATAATCAACAGATTAAATATAGAAATACCTTATTATAAGACTTTATAGAGATACTTATTTTTAGATCCATAATGTTAATAAAAAAAAGTAAATTATTCTATTGAAATTTGATTTAAAATATATAGTTAAAATAACTAAATATCCCCAAAAAATTAATTTACTTCATTTTAATCAAATTATTTGTTAATACATATATGCTGCATATATGTATATCTATATATTTTCAAAAACATATAGAACATATATATGGCATATATGCCATCTATATAAAATTTTTTCATTCGTACAAAATCGCAGGTTCCGGACGTTTAGCCCACTTTTGCATTGTTAAATCTCCCAAATTGGACATTAACGTGGCCGAAATGAAGAAATTTAAAGTACCCGTTAAAAAAAGAAGTGGGGGGTGGGCCATTACCATCGGTCGGTAAACTGGGAAATCCAACGCGCTGAAATAAAAAGCATCGCGTTAAATGTTGCGGGGATAAAAAATGACTGCGCGGCAGTGCTTATTCTAATTTATGGCCTCCCTTTTTCGTCTTAAAACGAATATTTGTTCCGCATGACACCTGTCCCGGTGTTAATGACTCTTCCGAAGTAATTCCGCGGCGCGATCCTAATGCCCTCCCGGCGCCGCGCTCGCTGCCGCGTCGGATAAAATGTAATAGCGTTTTTAGGAAATGAGCTTGCACTTCTTAAGAAACAGCAGAATTAATATCCAAGGTGGAGGCTCTTTGTTTCATTCCGCAAAAACCCCTTTTACAAAGGCGCACTTGGAAAGAACAGCAGAAAGGGTATTCAGCAATTACGTGTCAAGGGAAATGTTTGGCTTATTCATTTGGACTTTTTTTTTTTATTATTTCAAGAAAAATACATGCATAATTCGTTCGATTTTGGACGAAATGCTTGGAAGTGGCAGCTTTCGCCATCTAAACTTATGTCCCAGGGGTATATTCGTTAGCTTTAGGTTTCAAAATCAGGTTTTTAATCAGGGAAATTTAAAATTTCTTACGGATTCCTTAAGGGGAGGTGAAAATGCGCACGAAAGTTGTCCCGCAGTGAAGCTTTTGGACTTTTTAAAGCTTCAATGATTGTCAGATATGATTTTCGTTCGAAAAAATCGAGTTCTAAAAGGTAAAGGACGGTAGAATTGACGTCGAAGACAAAGGACGTAACGGAAGGAAGGGCGAAAATGTATAAAGAAGCAGAATTGGAAGCTGCACTTATATTTGGAGCAATTCAACAAACAAGTTATTGTTCCAAAAGTTGAAAAACAGTGAATATGACGTCTAAGACAAAGAACGTAACGGTAAGAAGACCGAAAGTGTACGAAAACACGAAATTGGAAGCATTCTTCGATGATGATCTTTACCAAATGCAATATAAACTTGCAGTTACTTTTAAAACAACATTAAGAACTGTTTTTTCTCACAATAGGTGCCAAATTTTGTATTTAAAATATATATATATATATATATAAAGACTGCAGGTGGTGTATTTGAGTACCCACCACTTTTTGTATGTCAAGGTACGTCCCTGAAATCAAATTGAATTAAAATATTTTTAAAATTTAGGTGGGAAATTTAAAAT
>JABFPN010006920.1:0-10934 GCA_022817305.1 Leptoteleia sp. ZL-2020 | reverse complement strand
CATAGAATACTATACAATGTGTATAGAAAAAATTCCCAAAAATTATAAGTGATACACATACAAAGAACGTATAGGTTCAGTATTCCAGGATTTATTGCTAAATATGCTATTTATTTTTCTCGGTGTACTACTGTCAATAACGATACGTAATTAGATATTACATATTACATAATAGATATATGCAATGGGAACTTTATTTTCTTCCATACATTTGCTGAAATCTGACCAATGAGAAAAAAAGCACAAAAAAATGTCAATAAGATTTAAAACAATGAAATCGAGTATTGAAGTTGCGCAGTGACCTTCTGCGCCGGAAAAGCAAATATGTGGAAGTTTGCGGTTCCAATAAAAGCAAATGTGTGGAAGTCGAGTGTATTTCTGTTGTTTTTTTAGGATTCTTCAAACATTTTCAAACAAATCCAGTTACCATTGCTCACAAGGGTACGACACATTTCAAAGGAAACTATAATTACTATCAATCATCGATTAATTGTCTTACTTTTCTAACTTCATCGGCCTGGTACTCGGGTGTGCAATTGTGATGTATAATACCAATTCCACCGATCAAGGCCATTGCGATTGCCATCTCCGATTCGGTCACGGTGTCCATCGGGCTGGATACCAAAGGGGTCTTAATGAAGATGTTTTTGGTGAGCATCGAATGCAGATCCACGTCATCCGCGGTGAAGTCTATGTACCCCGGCAAAATGATGAAGTCATTATACGTGAGTCCTTCGCCGTTGTTAAATAATTGATCAGCGATAAGGCCATCTTCAAGGGCAGAATGCTCGTGGTTCTTCTCGTCGAAAGATACACCAGCCATGGTCGCAATTTTGTCTTTTTTTGGAATAAAAAAAAAAAACGTGTACCGGTAAAGATTCAGAGAAGACACTTTGAAATGGTTCTGTGAGAGGCACCCACGTGGTCGTAAAGGCCAAACGGTCACTGCCACTGTCCGCTCCGGAATGAATGAAATTGATGTATATATATTAATGCACGTGTTCTACTTGGCGCGCGGTTGCCACATCTCTTCATAGATAATTTAAAATTAATGCGAAATTCTTAATGGCATTTGACGAAAGAAAGTCCAGTTTTAAAATTGGTCGTCGGTTCATTATATTCAACTTAATAAATATAGATGGATGGATTTTGTTTGATGCCACGTAATGAAATAACGAGTATGAGTTGTTGATTGACGTAATCATATTATTGTTTGGTATTCTGCAAAAATGAATCATGATTTTTTTGTCGAGTTATGCTAAAATTGTTGACCCTCGTGAAAAAGAATACTGAAAAATTGCGAAAATTCCAAAATTTAGTAGTTTTTTAGCGTTTTTCAGTGTTTTTTTTAGCGTTTTTCAACATTTTTCAGCCTTCTTTTCCACAAGAGCATATAATTACACAAATATATATTGTCCGTATAATGTACCCTTTAATATTAATTTAACATTTTACACATAAATTTAACCATACGTTACGTCCCATGTATTTTATGTATGTCATGTTAATTTTTTTTTATTATTTTTATAAATATTAAGAACTGTAAATTGATAAATAATTATATATTACTTTCAGTCAGTTTATATTTAGGTCGTACATCTTGCAATCAGAGATAATTCTGAAATGAATTCGTATAATGATACGTTTGGATTAAATTTTTAATTCCTGATTTAAATTCGTCGCGTGTTCTGGACTATTCGCAAACACTTTTTTATTAAATCAAACGATAACATTTTTTTTCAATATTTTTAACGTTGTCTGAAATATGAATATAAACATACTAAAATAACCATTTATTCAATTCAATTCATTTTCTGAAAGAAAATCTATTATTATTTCATTTTTACATCACATCAATTGTGTATTTTTTTGAATCAATTTTAATATTATGAGAGCTTTATTATGATTGATACTTGATTATCGTGGAAAAGTACTCATTAGTTAAAGAAGCAAATTATTACAGATAAAAACGTTAATAATTCATTTATATATCAATTACTAATACAAAACAAATTAACCAATTAAATAATAATTCAAATTATCATTTGCTGATTACTTTTTAACAGTCTTTCTTAACTTTCTTTTTATGTGCAGATTTATGAAATTAAAAACAAAAATCAATTATTATCAGTTATTGTTATTAGTATCATTATTATTATATAATTTCATTTTTCTTCTAAAATCATAATTAATATTTTCACAAAGTATTCAAAATCAAAACACCCTAATTTGCCTGATTGCAAGTATTTACAATATCGCAATATATATATATTGAAAATTACGTCAAAGTAATTTTTCAAAGACTCTTACATTTTCAAATATAAATTTAATATTTTAATTTTTCTGCACGTACCTACTTACACATTCGGTATTAAATTGGAATTGAAATTTGCAGAACAAAATACGACTTTTAGTGGAATTTCCTTTTCCTCTAGTAATATTCAATTCTTGTTTCAAAATATCCAATGACGTGTCGATGCGTACCAGGTGAATTGTAGGTAATTTTTTTGCGACCGCCAACAGTGAACTTTGAGATTAAAAAATGGTACTCTGCGGTGTCAGCTGTATTCAAAACATCACGGATTATCTCGAAGTATCGGCCCTAAAATTCCACGTAACTGAAAACAATGTATGTCAGTAGAAACTGCATAAGCTTCACGTTTCGGAGCACATAACCTGTATGTGCTCCGAAATGTTGAAATTCATGTTTTGTTTACTTCCCTGATTAAAATGCTACAATAATATAAAGCTATTAAAAAAAATATATTTTCCATTATAAATGCAACTTTGACATATAAGCAATATCCATCATGACATTTACGACGATTTATTATATTTTTTTTTCAAATCAATATAAATATGAAAAAATGTCATTAAAAATTAAAAAACTATGGGTTTCTTCATTGTATTATACTTGCAGTTAAAATTTCATATGTAGTAAAGTTAAATATATACATATATATATATGAAAATAATAAAATAATAATTGAATGATTTATATGAATTCCAGGTTCCAGCAGTTGACAATTTGGTGCCAAAGAAAACTATAGAGGGGTTTAGCACTATAGTTCAGGCTTTGGTGTCAAAGTCAAAATACAAAGATATTCTGGGAAATGATGAGGTCACGAAGGCTCTATGCAAACAGTGGCTGGAATATGCAGCAGTTTGCGTTAATTATGCTGATAATGCTAATAATGTCAGACGAATATTGCAGGTAACAAACTGAAATTAAATAATATATTTCGATCAGATAGTAACAGTTAAAAGAAATAACATTGTTGAAATATTCAATGAATAATATGGATATAAAATATGAAATAAGCAAGGATTAATCCTTTTCCTAATTATTTACTTATTTACATAATTTTGTAAGATTACGTTGTTTCACTTACTTTGTTATTTAACATTTAATTGCATATTTCTTAAACAAAATCACCTCCGTTAAAATTTATTTAATTTATGATAAAAAACCAACTTAAAGCACATAAATAAATACCGATAGTTCTGCGCAGTTAATCGAGGGATAACTTAGACTGAGATTAATTTGATTCTTCGCAGTCAATATGTTCTCAGTGATGCGGGACTTGAGAAGCATGATTGACTGAGATCAATGTTAATAGCTGTAATTGATCGTGGCCTCGAGTCGAAAGTTTTCGTTATTATTTACGAACAAAGGCGCAATGGCTTATGCATTAATTTAAATCAACTGGCTCAACCTACAACTATTTTTGTGTAAAAACAATAATCTCAATTAGTTCTGTTCGTTTAAATGTTATAACTAAGTAATTGTTTAAAATACACCCTTGAAAAGAGATTATTGTACAAATAAATTTGAAGTGTATAAATCATGAAAACATAAAATAGAACGTTTGATTTTAATTACTGATATTTCAAATATATTATTTTAACATTACAGGAACTGAACTTAGTGTTGAGGATAAACCCATACATAACTGGTGTGACAAAAACAATAGCAGATGTTGCTCTATTTTATGCTCTACATATGATAATGGTAAGTAAAAGTAAATAGCCTGACAAAATAATTCGTAAAATTGAGAAATTTCGTTTATTAACAATCGTCGTTGACTGTGATCGACATTGACAATGTTGCGAAACTGTTGTGTTTATTTCGATCGAACTTTTTACAGAGCTGCTTAACGAATCCTGAGAAGGCGGAGTTCGTGAACGTGTCCCGGTGGTTTGACAATTTACAACAGGATATAAAAATACGACACGACTTAGAGTTAATTAATTTTAACGTGGCATCCCTGTACCTGTAATACTTTATTCAATGAAAGCACTGATTTTTTCATTATTTATAATTAATTGCGTCTAATAATTTTTTCCCCCTTTTATACAAATAATAAAATCTTCTCCGTCTCGCGCAAATTTATGAATAATATCACACTTTATCATTTTTTTTCATGAGATTGAGTAACAAAACATTTTTAGAACAAATAATGTAAACGGATGTTTAAATTAAAAATATTTAAAACAACCTTCGTTTACAAATTTTGTAATAAAAATAATTTAATCTTCTATCTCAATGAATGTTTCATGACTTTGATTTATATCATTAATTATAGATATTAATATATTGATAATTATTATCAAGTTTTATGTTTAAATTCCTTTGAAAACATAATTTAAATACAAATGTCTATTCATTGTGAAAAAATTATTTTACAGTTTAATTTAATAGTGTAAACAAAAGAAAGATCACAATTGTGTCATCGCTATTGATTGTAAATTATATTAATTAGTACGGAATTAAAAAAATACTCAGCGATAAACCGTTTCTTGCGTCTCGTTTTACATGATTAAAGCAAAGGGTTAAAGAAACAGTAAACATTTGAGAAGCGTGCTCGTTATAATACATTTGACGTATTTACAATGGCGCAAACTTTTGATCGCAAATTCTTTGATCTCTGCGTAATCGCAATGTTCACGTTTCGATACGTATCCCAAAGGTACGCAATTATCTGACGAAGTTGACAAAATAGTTCAACAACGTTGATGCAACATTGCGGAAACAATTTTGTACGCGTCATTTCAACTTTATCAATATTGATTCAATAATTGCGTTCCATTTTCCGGCACTTCTATTACAAATCTTTTTCTTTTTACAAAAGTCACCAACCGCATCCCATAATACATTATAGTATTAATTCATCGTTAAACTGCCATCATTGCACACCTTTCTGCGGCAATAAATCAAAAAAAGATATTTACTCCCCTTAAAAATAAAATGTATTGTTAGCCCGCAGGGCTACCAACATATTTCCTTTTCACGGTGAGTAAAATATCGTACTAAACTCGAACAAAAGTGGTTTTAGGTTGTTAACCTTCCGGTTTTGGCTTGGGTTACCAACTTAAAACCACTTTTCTTCCAATTTGAGTAATATACTATATCACTTTCTTCTTTTTAGCTCCTCGCATATGAAAGCACGATTGATTTCCATTCATTTGACGAAAATATGTTAATATTGTGATTAATCCTTTTACCTAATGATGGAAAACGGGGTTTGTGCAATTGCAATAAATAAATTACTTTATACAAATGGGAGATGTGGTCGCGTTGTTTTCAGTCAAAACGTCATTTTGGTCCAAGTCCAGGAGGGGCATGTCCGTGCGCTTGCGCCTGCGCTCGCACTTCGGACAGGGTTTGCTCGCGTTTAAGCAATCCGCATGGAATACTGCATTACACGCTGAACACTGAAACACAAATACGACTTTATTAAAAAAAATAAAAAAAGAAATATAGACCCACAATTATTTCGTCTATTGTGTTAACTATTTAAAAGTTTGACTTAAATGTTTTAAGAAGTATTTGTTATACGAAATTAAAGATAATTAAGAAAAATACCAACCCGATAAGTAGACTTCATATTGAAAGGATAAATGACTTTGGAATTGGAGCAAATCTCACAAATGAAGCCTTTTTGGCTACAGAGCCAGCAGCTTAGTACGTGGTCTTTAGCAAATTCCACTATCTTTTGCAACTGCTGCGCCAAAGACCCGCTTGGTGCGTCTAACAAATCCGCAGTCGAATATTTGTGAACGCTTTCGTACAAGTAATTACGCGGAGACACCTTTTTCTGCAAGGATTCGATTATAGGCTCTCGGCATGTAAACAGATACGCTCCCAACAAATTAAGTTGCACGCGTAGACTATGCAATTGCGCCATACATTCAACTGCATTATAAATGCGGGGATTTACTTCCTTAAAGTCAATCAAGTCTGTGCAATTGTTTAAATAATTGGCGGCTTTCAAACTGACTGGGTACCTGTTGAGTTTAAAAATTTAATGTGAAAACAGTCAGGTAAGAATTTAAAATTAATTATAGAGTTTAATGTAATACAATTGAAAAAGTAAAATATATAAGCGAAATATTTGGAATGAAAATTGAAGGGATCAATACATTACGGAGATTAGGTACTAAAAAGTTAGTTAAAGAAATATCATTCATAACTTTATGAAGAAATAAAGAAGGGATCGTTTTTTTACTATTTTTATATCCTTGAAAATCTTTCAGACCCCCATATAAAGGTCAAATCCATTGCTAAATAATCAGTCAGTGTCTATATCTTTTTTCTGTAGTATACTGTCCCTTTAATTTAAATATAATTTTCAGTTTAGACAATAGTATACCTATTAAAATCCCAATTGTGCACAATACGAGCAGGGATGGGCATTTCTTCAATCATCATGCAACTCGAACAAAAATAATATCCTGTGAACATACAGACGTGAACCTTCGCAAAAGTTAGCCCGATCAAATGTCCACAACCTTTACAGCTGTAGTTTTGAGAATCCAAACCTCGCTCTCGAGCGATCAAGCCAAGCTGCTGTTCCATATCGTCCATAGTCTGCAAACAAGTGTACTTTGGTTTCTGCAACGGTGCCTAGATAAGACATTTTATTTCATGCAAACTTATTCCAAAAATTAAAATCAATCGTATAATAATTAAAATTAAGAGAATAAAAATAATGGTATACTGCAGTAAGTGTGCTTTCGCACAAAATTTGATCATTGAAATTAAAAATTCCTCCCTTTAATCGGACAAACTGTAGGAAAACAGTATATAAGTATATTGATGTACGTACTTTTTTAGCAGGCTGACTTTCTTTATTGGTGACTTCCTCTTGAGGATTAAGAAATTTGTTAATATTCGGCGACTTGTTGTAGCCTGACGTTTGATAATTTTGAATCAACGAATCGTAGGTGAGGCCTTCAGTTGGTGATTGAGGCGCTTCGGAATTAGAAATCTGCAATGAAGCTATTTCACTGCTCTCACTGGTGTCATCTAACGAGGTGGACCATCCAAATCGATTTATCAGAGAGTTGCCCGTCGTGGATGCACCGGGTAAATTCGTTTCCGGTCCGTTAATTTTTTCAGCCTGAACTTCCCCTTCGGTTTCTTCAATTTTTAGAGTGCCAGTTTCCTTCGAGATTTTATCAACGTTATTTTCGTCCTTCTCATCAGTCGAATCTTCTTCCTTGTCAAACGTTTTTTTGCTCTCAGTTTCATCTTTGACTTCTCTCTTCGTCCTTATTGGATTACCCAAAATAATATTCAAAGCATCCTCCTCAGTTGCGCCGCCATATCTAAAAATGATTACAGCAATTGTGTATTTAATTTAATGAGAATGGATAGTGCTGTAGAAAATACATATCTGGTAATTAAAATTAATTCCAAAAATAAATTATCAAGTTATAATTTTAATTACAAAACATATACGTGTGAGATATAATAAATAACTATATATAATAATCAAGACATACTTGTATAAGACTGTATTACACTTAAAACTTTCATATTTTGCAAACCTATTCAGTGCAGAATTTGATGAGTTGAAAGAGCCGTAACTCCCAATCGAACTAACTGTATCGATTTCCTCGACAGTCTCCATGTTGTCAATATTGATGGTTTTAGCGATATCAACCGCGCTATTGACTGGACAACTTTTCATAGGTGGTGACCAAATGGCAGCCATCAGTAATGGTGTGCTGGACCAAAAGTTTAGCAGGCTAGAATTGCACGCCATATCGAATCTTATGTAATCCAAACTTTCTATGTGTCGTTGCGCCACCTATTGATTTAATATTCACAAAGTATATAAATTATTTTGTTTTAACAAATGCATGGAAAGTGCCCTGTTTCCATCCTGTTTAGAATCCTCTTTGGTGCATAATATACTAATATATTAAGAAGTTCTACGTAATAAGCATAAAATGCAATAACCAACTTACCTCTACCAAATCGACGTCACGTATAAATGCAGCACGACTATAATAAGGTTTGAGCGCAGAATTATCCCTGCGAATGGCACCAAGATAACTCGTGAGTAAGCCTTCGTTGAGGGCAAGTCGAATCCAAGCTCGACAGTACCCTACCTCCGTGGTGATCTGACTAAGGGAAGTGATTTGGTCAATGATCTGTCGATGGGAAAAGACGAGCAGTGGACCCCAAAAACTAGGCTGAGGCATGGCATCGAAGTCAGGCCCACTTATGGCTTCCGTCACGCGATTCAGCAAACTGTCCTTGAGGCCGTGCAAAAAGACGGCCTCCAAAATGGAACACAGGGACATGCTTTCATCGCAGTTGCCCACAGGGATGCCCTCCAGCACGCTTTGTGCACTTTGCATCTCTATGACGCTGGTGCCCAGTTGACGTTGAAGACCCTCGCGGATAAGTACATTTTTCTTGTTTGACAAGGAATGAACGGTCTTCAGTAAGGAGTTCATGGTTACGAGTTCGCCAGTTCCAGACGCTTGTGATCGACTCACTGGAATGCATTTTTTGGCGACCGACTCATGTAACCTATGAAAATTCGCCATTTTTGTATTATCTAACTGATAATATGTGTCACTATATACTAGTGAATCATTAATTAAGGTGTCATTAACTAATGAATATCTCATTAATTTGGTCAACATGTTTAAGACATTAATTATATATTAATATATTGTCTTTTGAAATCAAAATGTAATTAAGTTATATTTTATGATTTACAGACCAGAATGCCATTCTGTGGATACGGTAGTACAATATATAGTGATTTCTATGATGTTTTTTGCTGTCTGCTCAAATGGAAGCAGTAGAAATCAGTATTTTTTGAGAATATTCATCGGTGCATATATTTCACTTTCACAATGAATAAAATATCATACTCAACTCGAACAAAAGTGGTTTTTGGTTGGCAACTCTTCGCTTTTGGCTTGGGTTACTAACTTAAAACCACCTTAATTCCACATATATAACATATAAATTAATTAAATTTTGATTTCAAAATGTACTAACTCTGTGATAGCATGCCTTAAACGTGCCCTTAAGATGATGCTGTAAGTCTGCTGTCACAAAGTTAGTGTTTTCGTCATTATTATTCTGAAAATATTGATGAAATGCTTGACCATAGATTCAGACCATTTTTGAGATATGGGAGAATCTAATTCAATTACAAAATGGAAAATTTTAAATCAGATTTAAGCGAATTTATGGAACGCGTTTTTTTAACACCTCAAAAAAGCATCAGTTAATTCTCTTAAAACTAATGACAAACATTCAGTTATTGCAGTAATGTTTAATAATTTTCCAAATTGAGGAAATGGTCTAAAACAATTCCGTTAATTATTAATAAATTGTATTTAATAAAAACAAAGAATATCCTAAAATAGTATTTAAAGCTTACAGTGTCGGGTTAAGTATTAAATTAAAAATAATCATGATAAGTTATATTTTAAATATATTGTTATATATATTAGTAGTATTAAATATCAATGTAATTTAAATATTTCAAACTTGATATTTTCATTTCTTTATAATTCAAAGAAAAGTATATTCTATTGTATTTTAGATTCTGTAATAAATATGACATTAAAATAATAGAAAAGTTAAATTCATTCAAATTTATTATGGAGAAACAAATAATGAATTCTGATCACTGTGTAAATACATGTAAGGAAAAAAATAATGTAAATTATCCACTGCCAAAGATTGTTTCAAAAATATTTTAAACTGAAATATATTTTAATACTTCACTTTATTACATACAATTGATTATAGTTAATTTATATTATTGCTATATTTAAAAATTGAAGTGGGATATAATAAACTTAAATTACAATCCATATTCTATTTAAAACAATGAAATTTATCATTATTTAAAAATATTCCTCAATGAATCATGTAAATTTAGACTTCCATTTCGATGTATTCACCTTTCTAATTTTTTCCATCACGCCAAACGTTCAAATAGAAACATAAATCACATGCCAACTCCACCAATCGGGAAAATTATTTACAATCAATTCAAGGAAGCGAATATTATCGTTGAAAATACTGATGTTTTGATTATTTCCATTGTGTTGTCTTGTCAAAATAAACTCTTTAGGTTATAAATCCGAATCTCGACCGAGAAAATGATACAACAGCAGTGAACGATGAGATAAAAATACGGAAACTGTTTATTTTTCTTTACCAGATTCAATGTCGCACTATCACATCGAAATAACAGCGACACGAAATTGCGTGACCTTGTTTTCCCTCAAATCACTTGTCATCTTTGTCAAAATTTAAAAGTGACATTTAATACCATCCTCTTGTTGCCAAGTTCGCGTTGTACATTCTCGCGCAGGTATGCAAAATATGCGCAATATCTAATCACGCACAGGAATCAAATTGCGAAGTTGTCATTTTACTTTAACTTCCTTTTTTTTACTGCCCCTCAAACATTAAGGTGATGCTGTAAGCCTGCTGCAACGGAGTAAGTGTTTTTGTATATATTATTTTAAAAATGTTGATTTAACGCGATGCTGTAAGCGTTAATTACTAGATTAGGGTATTCTGTGCTTTTATTAAAAATATATAAATGTAACCGATGTAATTGCTTCAGACCATTTTTTCAATTTGGAAGATTATTTTACATTAA
>JABFPN010006919.1:0-10934 GCA_022817305.1 Leptoteleia sp. ZL-2020 | reverse complement strand
CATTTTCTCAATCTGGGAGATTATTTAACAATGATGTAACTGAATTTTTATCATTAGTTTCAAGCAAATTTAGGGACCGCGTTTTTTAGGTGTTAAAAAAACGCGGTCCCTAAATTCGCTTAAAATTGATTTAAAAATTCAGACTTTTTAATTGAATACAATTTTCCCATGTCTAAAAAATATGCTGAATCGATTGCAAGCATCAAATCAGCATTTACAGAATAATAATTACAAAAACACTAACTCCGTGGCAGCAGACTTACTGCATTACCTTAATATTTATTTTTTGTTGTTGTTTGATGGCCTTTAGAAACTAGTTACTCCATCAAAGCCAATGTATTTGACTATATGACGTATGTGGCTTCGCGCGGAACGTTAGCAGTAGCAGTGGTAGCAGCAGACGAATTTTTATCTGATTACTACTAGCGCCTTCAGGCACAGAAGAACTTTAATGGTTCATGAATTACTGTCTTTTAGCATTGTCATGTCAGCCCCCTGTAGCGAACGCTGTTTCTTTAAGCTGCGTTTCTAAATCTGTGTTCATTAGCAGAATAGCCAACTTAAACTCTCTAACATTAAACTTAGGTAGGTCACGAATCGTCTGCACATGTAGAGAAATATGCAATTAGTGTATTTAAATACATCCCGGTAACAAATTTAATATTTCGTTCAAATTCTTGTTCACGTCAACTTTTACGAAAACAATTATTGTTAACATAGGAAATAATTGCCTAACGGACTGTACCTCAGTGGTTTCAAGAATTTTTAATAGATGTCGCTACACTTCATATTCCAAGGTGTATTCATATCATTCATATTATTATGCGTATGTTTGAAACAAGTAAATTTTGAGTAAAAAACATACACGTAATTGAAAATAATTTCTAAATTTGCATCGAAAAGTAAAATCATTTTGTGGATTTGAAATAAAATGAATGACGTAATTGATTATTATTACTGTAAAGAAGTACTGGATTAAAACTATTCAAGTTCAACGTTTATAATAAGAGTTTTGACATGAAGAATGATAAAAAAACGATTCGAGTTAACTTGCCAGGGAGGTAAGTTATTTATGTAGTATATCTGCAAAGTATTTATTAAATTTATAAATTACTTTAAAAGCTTACGGTTCGTATCAGCAGAGTTAATTAAAACATTAATTTTGAATTAAATTACTCTTTAATGAAAACAATATAAAGAATATATAAAATTAAACATTAAAAATTTTTTTTTTTTGATACAATTTTTAGATAAAACTTAATGCATTATTTATTTCATAAAATGAATTTCAAATCAAAGTATTTTATATTCAGAAAAAAACTTAAATTTTAAATAGATTATATTATGTTGATAAGTGTTTTTCCGTTAATGACTTTAATAACAAAGAAAGAACCAAAACAAACCTTCTAAACAAAGATATTGTTTTGTTTTTGTCCTCATAATGGATTAGAGGGCAGAATAGATAACAAGTTGAGCTAATATAGCGCTGGTCCATTAATTTTGGAACAGTTTGCTTTTGGAATTTTTATACGTTTTTACCAGTGCATTATCAAAAGTCAGTAATCCAAATATTAGGTTATAAATAGCCTCAAGATATGATTTTATTTTATTTTTCTTTTTTAATAATTTTCTTTTATACATTTAAATCCAAATATTTCAAATTAAAACTGTTAACGCTTAAAAAGTGGTACGAATGTTAAAAGTTAGATATAGGCATTGAAATTCACTTCCAAAAAATTCTTATTCAGATTCAAGTTGAGTGGATTATTGTAAGTGGATTTGAATCGTCGTGCACAAAATTAAATAATTCAGTTCCATTCCAAAACTCGGACTTAAAATATACTGCAAAAATGTGTAGACGCTAACATACTCTTAAATAAATAGTATTTATATGTAATATTAAATACGTGCCTGGGAAAAACTGAACTGTGTAAACGTTATTTGTAAATGGTAAATAAATCATAATCATTCATATTTTATTGTTATCTTTTTTATAACTAAAGAAACTTGTTTCGTAACCGTGGATAAAAGGTCACTGGGTTTTACAAGAGAAAAGACTCTTATGAACTCCTGTAGTTTTTTTTAAAAAAAAGATAAATCAAATTACAGAGAAAACATTAAGAACAAAAATTTACACTAAAAATTATTTAATACAAAGTCTCGACCTTAAGTCTTGAAAGATAGAAACTCGAGTTGTTTTACATTAAGCTAGCAAGGTTTCATGAAAATGAACGTTCATATTAATTATAATATATTATATATATATATATTTAAGTTTTTATCTTTTTTTATTTTGTTGTTTTATATATATTTATGTAACAAGAAGAATAAAAAAATGTTTGTCTTTAATATTTCCTCATGAATTCTTATGACTTTTCATAATTTGTTGCGATAGTTAATAATACCCTTATGATTTTTCTGTCGCAAAAAGCAGAGGAATTCATAAGAGCTCTTTTTCCCTTAATAAACCCTACGATCCTGTATCCAGGGAATGTTCAACATTAATTGAGGTATAAATGAATAGACGCAGTTTTGTTTCCATTTAATATTTCACTTTTATATTTACATTCATACATTCAATTATGAATATTATTGTACATAATACAAATGAAAAATGTACAATAATTTAATGACTAATTGTTATACGCTTTGTATTATTACAGAAATACAAAATCGCACTGTATTAAAAATAACATTTATATTTTCGATGTTTGCATTTCCCTAAAACTTAAACTACAAGTGTGAAATGTACATTTCGTGACTCTGTGACTGATACGTGTTGAAAACTTAAATCTAATCGCAATACATGGATAATATAAAATGTGCGAAACAATTAATGTACATAATATTTACAAATGTCGATTGAATATATTACTTCTACGGTTCTTTGGTACAGTACTAGCATCGTATGATGCTATTTTTGACATTCAGTGCGACACATTAACATTAATTCAGTATAATTTATTAATCGTATGAAATATTTTAAATTAAAGTCCGTTAATGATTACATTTCGTATAGATCCAGACTGAACATTATGTTTGTCCAATCAATAATTGCTGTTTTATGCTCTCATACACGTAACCAAATCGTGTAATAAGTCATGTGCAAATTCAGTATTTCAGCAATTATTGAACAAACATCTTACTCTACACTTTCCTACATCCGGATTTTGTACTAATGAATTGTTTTCATTTAATAACCGATTAATCCAAAGTAGTTGATCGCGTTTGTCGAAACGAATTAACTCGGCAAAGTATATTAATGTATCATTATTTTTATACATTAAAATAATAATTTATATATGTAAATGTATTATAATAGCATATAATAGATAAATAATATTATTATCATATATTACAGTCCAAATCACTCGTCGAATGTGCAATATATATTATGAAAGAGTAATTCTTATATTAAAATAGAAGTATTTAATTCTTTGCAAAATATGTTTTTTTTTTCTTTTTTTTTTTTTTAATTTAGACACTTGTAAAGAAGAATCTTTACAGCTTAATCATACGTCGTATTAGAGTTAACGTTATAAAAAAAAAGTTGTAATTGTATTTTTGGTTTTGCAAGGACCTTTTTTAAATTGGGGTATAAATATCCCTTTAGTATTCGGAGTTTAAGTATACCCTGGAGTAATATGTTGATATTGATTTTAGATAATATCACTGGGATACTTTCTATGATGGCTTTAATATTTTGGTGATACTATTAATTCCCTTTAACGCAGCTGGGTTATCGAAGTTGTTCTTGTAAGAAATTAAAAAGTGCATTAAATATTCTTTAGCTTGTAACGGTGTTTAAGGACACAAGTAATTTGATGATTTAAGCCGTCCCCCTGTGCATATTATTAACTGCTATTACTTTCAAATAATAATGATAATAATAATAATAATAGATAATACATAGTTTATGATTATGTTAGCGTCGGAGGAAATGTTTTCTTATTATACTTTTTGCTTTACGGAAAGGAATACAGTATGATAAAGTACAATGTTTGCAGTGCAAACAATGACAGTCATATTAATTTGATGTAATTGAAATATACGCTGCTTTGTTCATATCGTACATTAAAACATTTACACCGTACATTGTAAAAACTGAGCTTGTTGACGTAATCTAACGGCTATTTACTCGCATGCTTGAATGAGCATATTTATTATCAGAAAGTACTACATACGCGAGGTTAGCGAGAAATGTAAAATTCAAAAAAAAAGAGCAATACTAGATTCAATTCTCTTAAAAAAAAGTAATTTTTTTTTTTACATCACAGCAATAATTTTACAACATTATAAGATTAGATTTATCAACTAGCTCTAACTGATATTACTGCTTATGTATAGTAAAAGTCATAGTTCGTACATTACTTCTTTCCATGTAACGCATTATTATATTTCTCTGTCAATGTACAAAGAGTAAATTTGTTTATCAAACGTCAAATTTTATGACAATACATCATTACGTCCCACAGCATTCGCGAAAATGTTGAAAAATTGATTGAAAAGCAATTGAGAATGCAGGCGAGAAATGTTTATTGAACAATATTAATCATTATTGTATCGTGCAAGCAAAATTAGTCGACACTCGGGGAAAAAATACCTACTAACTGTCATCATTACAATGACCATTGGCTTCTCTGTGTGTACAAATCACCCGGTAATTTCTTCAACTGACTACAACAACCCCCTCTCTTTGCGGGAATCCTTTTGATTTTAAGCCTGGCATTTTTGCCTCTTTTGTACGGCGATCTCGCTGGTCATAACGGCGATCCATTCGTTCTTATCCGACTGATACCACGCCAAGCCGAGCGAGTATTTGCCGTTAAGATTGGCGTGCTGGCAATGGCTGAACCACCATCCCCCGTGATAATTGTCGGCGCAATTGGTCGCGCTGATATCCATGTCCCTGTCCTTGGCGCTGAAGGCCATGTTGTTCTGATAGGAGAGGGCGTCGGAGGCGTTGCCGGAAAAGCCCGAGACCTGAAGCTTGTAGCCGGTCTCCTCGGAGCCGACGTAAAATTGCTCGTAATTGGCGACGTAGTAAGTGCCGTAAATATCCGTCATCTCCACCTTGAGCCTGGTGCAATTATCCCGGCTGAGCTTGTGCAGAGCCTCGTTGCCAGCCCAAAATTCATTCATCGGCGAGCCGAAACCGGTGGCGTACTCGTTCCAACTGCGGTCGAAGTCGACGGTACCATCTGTCCTGCGGCCTACGACGATCCAGCCCTTGCGACAGGACGTCAATAACGGCGCACCTGGGCCAGGTGCGAGCAGAGTCAGGCCGTCCCGTTGATCGCAGTTGCCGGGCAGGGTGTCCACCATCGACCTGTACTGGTCTTCCACGTGTTCCAGCTCCTTGGTCATGTTCATCACCTTGTCGACGGACCTGCCAAAGTCCATCCCTAGCAGGCTGCCGTTGATCTTGAGCAGAGCGTCGTGCTGCTGGTCGCTCTTCTCCTGCAACTTGGAGGCACTCACGCTCAAGGCTTGCACGGCCTTCTTCAAATTTCCCAACTCCTCCCTGGTGAGTGAGAGTTCCGCCGCTTTCCTCGCGGCGTTGACCTCCAGCCTGGAGAACTGCCGCTTCTCCTCCGATTGGTAGCCCTCGACTTTGCCGTCCAGCTTCTGGTTGAGGTCCAACAGCTGGATGACGGTTTCCTCGATCTGACGCGCGTCGGACACGTCGCGGCTCAGATTGGAGAGTTTCCGCGTCAGCTCCTTGCCGAGGCTTTCCAGATTGGAGACCCGGCTCTCGAGGAACTTCTGGTCCTCGAAAACCACTCGCTTCTCGACGAGCGATCGCTTGCGCGCCACCACGGCGATCTTCCGTTCGAGGTTGGCGAGCCTCTCGTCGACGCGGCGGAGCGCCGCCCGGGAACTGCCGTGGCGGGTGTGGTGATTTAAGTGCTCGGCGCCCTTGTAGTTGCCCTCGCCCCCTCGGACCTCGTTGCGGGAATGCTTGTGTTCCGGCTCGGGCTCGTACTTGGCGCTCTTCAACTCGATTTGCACCGCGCTAAGCTGTACAAACAGAGAGATTTCAGGGAATTAGGATTGTTCTTTTTCATTCGGCGTGTTAATTAGGCTTCTCTCTCTTTCTTTTTTCTTTTTTTTTACACTGAGAGAAATTTGATTGAGTAAAGTACGGTTTGTGTTAGTAAACGGAATGCATAAGGCATTGCTCGTGTTTTGTTCCAACAATGATAGGACTTTTTTGTGTTGATGAATCGTACAAATAAATTTTAAATACCTAAAGAAAGCTAGGTAAATAAGAATGACTCGTAGCTAAGTGGTTAAGTTGTACCCATTAGAACGATTGAAATTTGAATTCATTTCTCGTCGTCGGAAAAAGAAAAAAAAACTTTGTATTTATGGATAATATACTATTTAAATTTCATTTTAGTTGTCCTATCATTGATAGTACTTTTTAGAATCACTGCCTTATGCATTCAGATTACAAACATCTGCTAAGAAAAAATATATTATAATAATCGTTTATATTCCGAGTATATTTCTCTCAGTGTAATACACACAGTCGAGCTATTTGAGTTTTTCCAAGATTTGGGGCATTCTTTGTTAAAGGGAAAATAATTTAATACTGGAATTGCAATTTTGATCTGAATTAATATTAACTTTGTCTACATCGGTACGGTATAATATTTGATATTAAATAATTTTAGAACGATGAATATTTGCTGTATTTATTTGAAGTGAAAAATTAAATTAACATAAATAAATTATTGTAGGGTATTAAATAAACAAATAATATTATTGGACGGTTAATTGAAAAGCGCCGCATTTTATTATAAATCACCGTGCGTCTTTTTTTAAATTTTCAATTTCACCGAAAAATTAATTTATTGAGTAAATTAAATTATTGAAATAACGATCGAACGTTCCTTAAAACGAGTTACATTTTCGTTTCAACGAATTTATAATTAAAGTACAAAAAAAAATATCTTTCTTGTAATTTAAGGACACGAGGGACAATGCTGTACGGAGAGAAAAGATGAACAAAAATTACAAACATTGTTAGTAAACTGGTCATATATCTGCAACATTTGAGAAATTATTATATTAAGTTAGCAAAAGGTATCAATTTGTTGTTCTGGTTGGATTAACCATATTATGGTTATTTTAACTAAAACTTAGGTAACTGGAACTAGAATTTTATAGTATTCACCAAAATTAACTACGCACATAATTAATATTGCTATTCATTTTCTTCAGTGTAGTAATTTTTCCATTTTTGTAGGTATATAACCAATTTACCAGCCATGTCAGTAATTTGTATTAATCTCTTCTCTTTGTCTACAAAGGGTAAATGAAAAAACTACAATATATTCATAAAATGTACAAATATTACGATTTTTCATTTTATTTTTACGATTTTATGAATACATTATACAATTTTTGATTGCACTTTCCGCAGCACCGTCCGTTACCGTCCTGAAATTACAAGGAAAGAATTACACTTTTTTTTTCTCTCGCGGTATATCTGCAATTATAATAATGATTTTATTATAATAAAAGATCCGGCTGTAAAAAATTCGTGCCGCCATTTGTAGCGCTGTATAAAAGAACAATTGAGGATCAAATGACGAGCGAAATGGATGTTGAATTTCAATGGACAATTGTGTCGATGGACAATGAAAAGTTTTCTTACGCATCCGTTGACTCGGCCGCGCGAGCTTATTTGTTTAATTTTAATTGCGGGTGACCGCACTTTATTTATTTGCCGCGGCCAAGTTTTAGCTGTTGCGCGCATACGTACTGGTTACGTGACCTTTCACGTATTGGCGCGCACACCGTCACGGGGCTGACATGTCGCCGCATGAAAAGGAGCTTTGACAGTGAAATGGGTTGAAAAATGCTTCATGTTTTTAAATTGAAATCCTCATTGTGAATGTACGGGGATTAGTTAAATTAGTAATTTTTATTGCTTATTTCCGCGTACTCCGCATTGTCGTGCGGAGGGAATCCCAAACGTGAGAATGCGGTGGATAAAAATTGGGGAGGGTAAATGGTGAAGGACTGAAACGTATCAGCGGGGGATTTGCATTTCGTTAATTTTATGATATCGAATCCATTTGATTCGCTCGGCCCCATTTATTATTATATAACTATGTGAAACGCGCGGTACGTGATTCTAGGTAAAGCGAATTCTCGGGCGTCTGTGAAATTCGGAATATGTCGCCTGAAAGTGGAGGTCTTCTTAAATTATTCCAATATAAATAATGCGTGTTCTAAAAGTGTTTGGATTTCACTTTAAATGCCAAAAATATTCGCTTTCGAAATGCGACCACTTCCCGCGAACGAAAAGGTCTAATAAAAATTACCACCGCGTTAGTAAAGTGCGGATATACTTGGAAAAATTGAAAGATTGGTACCTCGAGTTAGTAAACTGTACCAATGTACGTGTTGCATATTATTGTCTGCTTTGGAACAACAATTATCGACCAATTCTCACGTCTCGTTCATTTGGCATAGACATTTTTCTTTCACTAACGCGTCGGTAAATTTTATTTGATTTTTTTTCCCCTCGTTCCAACTTGAACGTTAGTTTCGTTGGCTATTGGAAATACTTTAAATCGTAACAGTGATCGAGTGGGTCTTTGTCATAAATTGAATATTGCGATAAATTATTAAAGTCATTGTTAAAAAGATGGAAAGTAATAATGGGAATTTTAAGGCAAAGTAGGCAATTTTTATTTATCTTGGGCGAGCCAGATCATAGTAAATAATAATAATAATAATAATAATAGTAATGTAGAGGAACGATATAAATTCAGACCGCGCGCGGAAAAATCAATAGGATCTCGTTATATGTAGAAAAATATTAGCATTTCTATAGTTTTTTTCGTGCGTTTTATTAAGCAGCCGGGCTCGCATTTAGGGTGTTATTAAAGTGGGCCGTTAAGTTGCAAGGAAATATTTGCCATCGATTTAATATTAAAAGCAATAACAATACCGTATCCGCATTTAAATCCCCGACTACTAAAGCGCACATCATATTCTTCTCATTTCCTATATTTTGTATCTTTTCATGTTTACTTATCCTTTGGATGGAAACACAATTTCTTGCCGGCTTTAAATATTCCTAGCAATTACTTTTTCAACGTCGGGGAATATTAAAATGATAATAGAGGGAAAATTTACTTAATATAACTAACAATGAGAAGGAATTATATTTGTACTGTTTGAAACACAGGCGTATGAAATTATTTCACTCGCATCGAGAGTATCCCGGACCAACTTGCCCATTATTCTTTTATTACATTTATTATAACCGTAAATTTTCAATCTACATATTTAATTTGGTTAAAATTCAGTGTTTGTTGCAGTGAGAAGAAGCCGTGTAAAATAATACGAAAATGTGAGGGGCCAAAAAAAATTGCAAATTTCGCAGGGGAAAAAAAATACGACCGGAGAATTTTGAATCGAGTTTAATTTTTCTAATGAAGCTATTACTGGGATATTTAAAATCTCATTAAAATAGTAAAATTAATTATAAAAAAAAAACTACTACTAACTGCGAGCTCCCCTTAATTTTTCGACATGTTAATTCAGCCGTGTTGATCGTTTATTTAAATAATAATAATAATAATAATAGTAATGAAATCATCGTCTTTTTTAATGAGATCGGACAAAGTACAAGAACGAGAATGCTGAATTCTGGTTGCCCATCTCAGCCAGACGTTGTTTAAGTTCGAAAATTCTTCACTGAATCCCTATACTGAGAGGAATTTACCAAGTTAGCACAACTAAAATTGTATAGTTGAGTCGTATATAGTCTGAAAAAAAAAAAACACTTATACATACAAAAACTTTATAATTTCG
Source organism: Leptoteleia sp. ZL-2020 (assembly GCA_022817305.1). Lineage (NCBI taxonomy): Eukaryota > Metazoa > Arthropoda > Insecta > Hymenoptera > Scelionidae > Leptoteleia > Leptoteleia sp. ZL-2020. The sequence goes on along the minus strand of JABFPN010006919.1, from coordinate 1,094 downwards.
TTAGTTATTACACATGGCAAATGGACTTTTACCGAGCACCCCGGGATACGAGATCTGATAAAATTCAATATTGAGAAATATATTACCTCCGCCAGTTGGTTATATTCCAATTAAAACCAATTATTGAAACATTTTTTACATTAGGTTTTATTGACATTTATGGTATTTATTTATTATATAACCCAGTTATTTGAATACAATTTATTGATTAATCTTCTGTTTTAAAAAAAAGAATTCTCGCCTTTATTTACAGTTCAGGAGAAAATTTAATTTAATTAAATGTTTAATAACATGTTACATTTATATTCCGTATATATATTCGGTCGAATCCAATATTTTGTAATATACAGAACAAAAAAGTTTTTTGGAATAAAAAATTTTTTCACGTTACTCATTGCCCACTAGAACATCCAATAAATTTAATTGTTTTGGAAATATCCAACGATATGTATTGAAATATGGAAATCCATCTGTATAAGAATACACATACCCAGTATATTAAGGAAGGTTCCCTTGTAAAAATGAATCATATATGGACAATACACGGACCATATATGGTCTATTTTTAGTATGGTTTACATTGAGCTACCAATAAGTTTTCTTTTATCGTGCGCTAGGACACGCATTTTTTTTTGCCATTATTAATCGATTTCCATAACTTTAGTTAGTTAGCCACTTCTGCCAACTCTAAATATTTATCGCACGAATCAAGCCGCGCTATAATTGACTCGAAAACTGACTTTAATTCCATAGTTACGACAAGGCGAATATTTTTCTTTAGCCGCGCAGCTGACCATTACCCCGAAGGTCAAATTTCCATATCAAGCGGAGCGGCCCGCGCATTTTGTACTTGTCGCGTTGGAGCGCGTCGAAAACAAGTCGGGGCGAAGCGCGCAAAGGGCACCGAGGCAATGAAGCGATCATGTTTGGTTCACGTTAACAGACATACCGCCGGGCAATTTCGCGGCCAGATAGTCAAGAATGCCGAAATTTGATAGGCGATCGAACGTTATACGCGTAGCGGCGCAAAAAGGACAGGGGGGAAAAAAAAGAAGTCGGGGGCGGGGGGGTGGAGGGTGAGGCGGCGGCGGCGC
>JABFPN010006918.1:0-10935 GCA_022817305.1 Leptoteleia sp. ZL-2020 | reverse complement strand
GGCAAGGCGTTACATACCTAGCAAGGGCCCAGGTTAAACCCATCTTAGGCCAGTAAAGGCCCTAACTCTAAAACGAATTTACCTACTTAGGACCCGGATTTTACCCGGATTCAATTCTTACTAGGGTTCATTACTAAACTGCATTATTTAAGCATTATAAATAATGTAAATAATAATGCAATTATGCTTAATGAGTAGGTCAATAATAATAAACACATTTTCTCCCCTTCTATAAATGTTTTCATGAAAAATTAAATACTTCATTAAAAAGTATTCCGTGTGCGTATAATCAACCGTGTAAACAAACCTGAAAAAAAAACCCCCGTTAATAACAGTCAGATAATTGGCGACGCATTGCAGAGATACAAGATTTCATTCCTAATGCTAACGATATTTATTGGCTAAAATGTTTATGTATTGCGCACGGTGTGTGCATTGATTAAAGTTGCTGGTTACATTGAATACGTGCATATTACGTATGTTTGCTAGGACAACGTTTAATAATTGTTTCGCATAATTAAGGCAACATTTTTTCTCTTCGCAAATTGCTTACGTTGGTGAAAAAAAAAAAAGATAATCGTTATTACACCCATGCGGAAATTGTCAAATGAAATATATATGGTCCAAGTATGGTTTATATATGTTTTAACGATTTCATATGAGGAAAGAAAAATTAAAAAAAAAAAACGTATATGATTTTTCCTTAATTTATATATGGCCATATATGGTCGATTAGAAGCATACATGGCTAGAACATTATATCAATTATTGCCATATATCGACCATGTATGAATTTCTTATTTCCTTATATGAAATTGCTCAAACATATGTCGACCATATGTGGATCAAATATGTCCATATATGGTCCATATGTTTCATTTTTACTAGGGAGATAAGGCCATATTATAATTTCTGTGCATTTTTTATAATATATTCTTAAGAAATATTTCGAAATAGAATTATTCTTGCAAAATAATAATAATAAGGAAATAAAACTACTATAGAAATGATTAAATAATGTGTAATAAACATTGCTTTATGTTTATCACAATATGTTACACATAGAGCAGCTTCTATAAAAATGTAATTTTATCAAATTATGCCAAATTTTATTTATATATAAATTTTATACTTTATTATAAGTCGGTTTAATAGATACATAAAAATGTTTATGGCACTTAAATTTAGAGGCTTTTCAAGCATTAAAGCTCAAAAGAAATATTAGACAAACAATTTAATAAATAAAATAATATTTTAATTAATTATTAAATTTTATAAGCACACCAAATAATAAACTCAACGTATCTGCAAAATTCATTTTTCTTTAATTTACTGTAATACATTTAAACAAAATGTCTAATAATACACTTTTCAAAAACGATAACTTTACTATTTTAAAGATTCTTCTTCTCAACTTAATTTTACCTCTTTTTATTTTCAATTTAATCAAAAATAAACAAGAATATTTACTCTAAAGATTTCATATTTTCAATTTAATGACTTATGCTCTGCTCGCTGATTGCAATTTATCTTTTCATCTCAGTCTCAAAACCTCTCGGATTACGAATTCAACATTTTAATTACCTGAACATACAATATAAAATTTTTAATGCCCTTCATCAGCACTTTGTCAAAAAAAAAAAAAAAAAGAAAAAAAAATTGTCGAAAGAATGTTGATACGTTGGGAATTTTAAAAGACTTTGCGAAGGAATTAATTTTATGGAGACTCGCTGTCATAATTTATGCACTTTACACTTAATTTTTACATTAAAAAAAAAATAAAAGAAATACTAATACGCCTGTTAAAAAGGAAAAATTTGTAAATAAACTGCCATACGCGGTATATTGTATTACATATGTGTGTCATAAAATGTCCGCGTAATAAATTTCGTCGCATTATTATTTTTTTTTCCTCTCTCTCTCCTTTACGATGGTACACAAGTGAAGCTTTTGATTGACATTTATTGGCGTTTTTGATAGATTTTTATTGGCACTTTTGATTTATGCTTTTTGACGCTTTTGATCCATAAAATTCATCATCCTCTTGCTTATAATGATCATCGATTTAAATATTAATATACAATTTGTCAACATTATTACACCTTTTTTTTACATAAACGATAATAAAAAAAAAAGATAATTCAAACATTTTCCTCGCCTCGGTGGAAACTAAATAAGGGATAATTTAATCTTTACAAAAAAAAATTGTTTTTTGTTTTTTTTTTTCGCCTCCCTAGCCAGGCTCAAAATTTTCATTTATCTTTAATATATTGCTGTAATAAAAATAAATTTGTAATAAAATTTGTACGTCATAAATTCCGAAAGATTTTGTTCTATTCCTTGGATTTATATTCACGATCTTTTATGCTTCGAGGTGAAAACTGCCACATCTATTTACAAATATTACTACCTTGTTATTAAAATCTAAAATGGGAGCGAAAAGGAGGATATTTTTATTTAAATCTTACGTATTTTAAGTCATGCATTTTCATATTTTATAACAACGAAAAGTAGTACGTTTAAATCGAAAAATTTTGTCAAGTCTAATTTCGACGTATTTAACTACATTATTTATCCGGATCTCTACGCTTATTTGGAATATATATTTTTTTTTGTTAAATTGAGATAAAGTTCAATGAAAAGAAATACATTAAAACACATTAAATACGTCATTATTAATTTCACAGTAAGTAAGACAGACGTTGAGGTTCGTGCTGAATTTTTTTTCTTTTTTTTTTTGCCCCAATAAAAGCTTTTTCTCATACGGAGGATTTTATTTCTAGGTGGATTTATAATATACGCACGCACACATACACGTATACAAACATAAATATATATTATAAACTATGCACGAAATGAAAGAGCATTAGAAATATTTTGACGAATCAAAATCTCTATGAATGATTTATTAAACAGTCGGACGGTTAAGAGATTTTTTGACAGCTCATTTCTCATATTTATTCGTGTCAAAGATCAATATTTATTCACAAACGAATATACGCTTTTCGTTATATATAGGCAACTTTATATAAATTACCGTCCAAGCATATTTCCTAACCATACATTAGTTGGCAAAACTGGAATAAAATAGCTCCGAAAAATTAACGAAAATTACATAACAGAGTAAATAAATTCGACGATTATTAAAAAATTACTGAAACTTTTAGCAATATTTCAAAATGAGGGAAAAAGGTACACATCCTTGATACATATGTACTGCAAAAGGTACAAGGAAAAGTATACCTGATGCTAATTATGCGAGTACACCCAGAGAGAAAATATCTTATCTTTAAATAAATGCAAAGAAATAAATTCTATAATTTAAGTACGAACTTATTAAATATATATTTGATTCAAATAAATTAATTCCTCGAATTGAAATAAATCGCCTTATTTGAAATAAATAATTTTACTTTATTTGAAATAAATTCTTTTTTCGATTTAATTAAATCTTTCCAAATAAACCTATTCATTTGAAATTAATCGATTTTTTCTCTGAGTGTATAATCATAATTTCAACATTAATTTATATTTAACGTTTGTATTCATAACGTAAACATTTATAATAATAATAATAATAATAAAAATATGAAGCGTGAAAATTTAAATTTTTTTTCTTACAGCCCTTTATATGTTTTTCCCCCATGCTTCGTATAACACGGTAAGGAAAAAAAAAAAAAAAAGAAATATTGAACGTTAAGAATTAAGGATAAGACAATCTTCATGCCAACTTCCTTTGCGTATCATTGGAAAATATGAACTATGAATAATTGGCTCGTTGAAGTTCCGGCGAATGTACCCGGATCCATCAGGAATTTAATTAAAACGCCGTATAAGATTAATGCCAGTTATTGTTGCGATTGCCGACTTATAAACATAATTAAAATTGTCTTTACATGAGTTATGCAAATTAGTTTGCATCGGCACCGTCGTAGACGCAACTTGTTAACTACAAAAGTGGAATTATAATTTACGCTAAGCAAGTCGCGTAATGTAAGCGGAATAAAGAAGTTGAAATTCCCCCACCCCCTTTTTCGAAATGGCTCCGGTATATAACAGACGAAAAGGGGGATTATTAATAATAACAAATTAATGCTTTAACAATAACGTTTCGACGGTGTAAAATCTCGAATCATTTGTCAGTAGGCGTTACACTATAATCCCTTTGGAGTGTGCGGAGCGCGGCGGAGTTTTCGAGATCTCGTTCAAAATTTAATCAAGGCCGTGAAAAAAGAGTCTGTCTGAAGGTGACAAGATTTCTCCGTTCCGGCCAATAAAAAGTTGTAAAATAGGAATAACAGAAGTACCGCGAGCACTAGAGACAAATTTTCCGACAAAACCACTTTTGTTCAAAGTAAGCAATGTACCAGTCGGACTAAAATAGCGTACGTCTATGATAAGCAATATATTGTCTACAAGTGAAAACAATTAGGTAACTCTATCTCCTTTTTCTTCTTCTTCTTCTTCTTCTTCTTCTTCCTTTCGTAAAGCTTTTAATTTATTTTCAATTTATTAGTTGATTCTAGAAATAAGCGTGATATGAATACTAATATAGTATTCTATATATCGACCATACATGGCTATATATGAATTAAGAAAAAAAATATATATATGTCCATATATAACTTTTTTTTCTTTGTATGAAATTGATATAATATATATATATATATGAACCATAAATTTAGTTTTAAAAAATATTACAACATTTTTAAATACACTAATTCTGTACTAAAAAAGAAAAATTATTAATTCAAAGAATATCTTTAATTTAAACTGTCCTTCTCCTCCAATCTAATAATCATTAATTATTAATTTTTAATTATTAATTATTAACGTGGAGACCACAAGAAATAGATCACTTACGAAAGCAAATCATTAAAACCCATATTCAACTACGTTAACTTCCGTTAATTCGATCGAAAAGTTTACAATGCGTAAAAGTTATTCCTATGATAAATTGTTGTTGTTCATTTGGAAAATTCCAGTAAACATTGCGGCGTCCATTTAACCGTTACATTTATATCGAACCGTTTCGGAAATAATTTCCACCACTATTTCAATAATCCCATACATTTGTCAACCCATAATTACCCGCGAGCTTTCCCTCTCTCTCCCATGTTCTTCCGCTTGAAGCGACGAAAAAAAAAAAAAAAAAAGAAGCAACTATTTCTACACTCTGCTGGTGTTTAGTAGCCACGCGCGAACATCGCGAGATAATTAATTTTATTGGACGCAACAATTAATTATTCGTTATATATAACAAAAGTACCGTAGTTAAAAATGAAACCGGACGTGAATCCGGTTTTAAATCGGGACCTTTTGTGGCATTGGCATGGCCTGACTGATTACAGGTAACTCGGTTGGAACAAATTTTATACAGGTGGCATATATGTGGGCATATATGTGGCATATATTTTCGCATATATGCCCACATATCTGCCAAATATACGCCCACATATATGTCACAATTTTGCCCGAATATATACCACATATATGCCACATATATGCCAACCTATATAAAACTTTTTTCATGGGTATTGGTATGGCGCCAGTCAGGATGCCAAATTACAAAATATCACAATGGTATCCATGCCAGAACCCCGCCAAATTTCAGTTGGAATATTGACCTTATCCGAGTACCTGATCGGGTCCTAATCATGAGTCTTGGATTACCGGCCAAGACCCTATTTCCTAACCCAGTTTCACTTTTTACCAGAGTACCCTTCCAACAAGATATTTTCCCATATTCTCCTATATTCTCCTTCATACAAAATAATATCCCGATGAATATTACGAACCCACCTCGACTGAACATTAGACGGCGCGTTGTCCAGGAGCAAACAATGCATCTTAGATGACACGCGTTGTCGAACGCAGACGGACCAATTTTTTTTCTCACTGAATACAAAAATTGTCTCTTTCAGAGATAAGTTAATCGGGCCGCTTTCATCCGTGATCATATTTTATAATCGTATTGAATTCGCATTTCCATGGTTTGCCGTTTGTTGAAAAAGTTAAAAATGAAAAAAAAGAAAAAAAAAGTTAAAAAAGATAGCGGAGTTGAAAAGAAACAACGCGGATGGGTTGTGTATTTATTTCGGTCGAAATAATGCATTTTCAAATATAATTCGCGTTGAAACGGGCGGCATTAAATAAGAATAAAAACGAGCAAAGTATACATAATATGACTGTGCGAAATGTGATTTAATTAACGGCATATTTCACCAAAAATGTATCAATTGTCTCAACTGCTGCGTCGTTAACTTGACTATATATATATATACACATACATATATGAATTTTCCATATGTGACCGCGCAGTAAATTTCAGTTGGCTAAAATTTGCTTCGCATCAGCTGCTTCTTTTTCACGATATAATATTTGCATCGGACAAACTAATGATATGTACAATATCTTGCAAATTTTTCCACTCAAATGATGTTCGTTTCGTGGGCCTGGAAAGCACCCCCCGATGGGAAGAGATTTAATAACAATTACCAACGTGTGCGCAAAGTGGTCGTGTACTTGTAAAAGTTAAAAAAAAAAGAAAGAAAGAAAAGAAAAATTACTACATTAACCCTTTGCGGTCGATGCCGTCACAGTGGCGGCATTATGTCGTTAACGATCGTGAACCAACTTTTCGTAATTTATACATGGAAAGTTTTAATATTCATAAATTTGCTCGAAATCAAATTAAGGAGGGGGGGGGGGGGAAATAACTCTGAAAAGGTAAATTCACCCCGCGGACTCTCCGTTACTTTGCCGTCGGAGAAATTTGCCGATCGCAAGGAGTTAAGTTAGTCGGAGCATTAGCAACATGTTGACAACTATTGTCTACTTTCAAACAACAATTATCGACAAACTGACACGTCCCGCTAACTTCAATTACCCGTTTTTATTCCCTTTTCTTCTTTCGAGTGGTACGACCGCTTGGCTAACATGCTTACAACAGTTACACGTTTACAACAAAATTTGCAGATTTTTCATACGCTAACTAATATATATTAATTTTGTATTAAATGTCTGTTAACTGAATATTAATTATACGTTGAACCAACACTGGATTCAGTGTTATGGCAAAAATAGTTAAAATTACATAGAATTGTATTGCTTATACCATAATAGGAGAAAAATCGGGCATGCCCTATCACATATAGGGCCCTAATGAGGCTGAAACGTGGAATACCTGAACAACAATTTCCTGATTTGAGCCCTATAAGGGACTAACCAGGTACACACTGCATTTGAACACGTGATATGGCATCCAAAGTTGGCCTAAGCAAGGTTAACTAATCAGGCACCCATCAGGTTTCCATTTTTGATTAGGACAAAAAATGCTTACTGATCAGGGCCTTGTCAGATATTCGAAATTTAGCCATAATGGAATAAATGTGGAAACCGCTTCAGGACCAAATCAGGGTAACAGAGTTAAAGCCACTTATAATTGAAATGAACTGTAATTAGTTGAATCTTACAACTGTCGCGGTAGCCTAATGGTCAAGGTGTTAGGTCACTTCAATAGGTGCCGGTGTTCAATTCTCAACGACGGCGAATTTTTCTAAACAAAATTTCTTAGGCGAATAAAAAAAGACACGTTCTATGAATACCAATTATTAAACTATATAAAAAAGAAATTCTCAGTTATTGAAGTTAACATATATAATTTTCCATTGATCATATGTTTCAACCATTTTCTACTTTTTTTCTTCACTTTATTGTTCTCCACGTACAAATATTATTATATTCGTGCTAAATTCTAACACAAAACGTATACAACAATTCAGTTAACACGAAACGTTAATTTATGCTGCCTCTTTTCCCCTCTCAATGCCAGTTTAAGCGCCCCGGCAAAAAACCAGTCGATTTCAAAACAGTACCAAAAAAAAAGAGCGGGTACCGAATGTGCCTCCGATATTGCACTGCGCTTTCAACCAGTACCAAAAACACTTTTCGCTCGCGGCACGGCGCTGTCAACTTATCACCCCGGCAATCGTTAATTTTCCGCAGCCGCTGCACAATATACTATTTGCGCATTATTATAGTCCATTGGCCCTCCCCCCCCCGTTCTTTTCCAAATCAACGCAATTACAAGAAAATAATCCCGAGAACTATCTCTTTCGTTTGAGGGAGCTGACGAGTGATAAATCAGTTGAAATTGAAAACGCAAATTGCTTTTGCAAACAAAATTATAATCCCGACGAGAATCTTCTTAAGGGGGTGGAGAGGGGAGGCCGCGGCCATTTCTGGCATTCGAATTTAAGCGGGAAAATTCTTAGATCAAATATGTATATCGCTTGTTACGCCAAATTCCACACATTATTCACTTATCTTTCCCCCGGCGCGCCTAATTACTTGTCCCAGCGCGCAATATTTGCAAAATCACGCGGACTTTTATATCGAGAAATTTACGACCGGCGCAATGCCGGGCCAACGGCGCCGTTTAAAATTTCACCCCGAGCTTTGGCGTACGACCCCGGTTTTCAACAATTTATCGGCGTCAACTTTAATCTATAATTAATTATTGGCGCGTTGTTAATCCGACGCTACAACGACGACTATCAGTCCACCGCCGAAGCAACAAACGTTAATTAATTAATATTAATTTCCTGACTGCGAACGACAAATGGGCGAAAAAAAAAAAAGGAAAAAAGAGTTGAATATTTATCGGGAATTTTTCGGGCCAAACGGATTTCATTTTTATCTGATAAATAACAATTACCTCGATATTCGTGCAACAGTTGAAAATAATGAAATTTTAGTTTATTATTTAACGAGGGAAAAAAGTGGCTTTAAGTTGGTAATCCGAGTCAGAGGCGAAGGGGTACCAACCTGAAACCAGTTTTTTTTCCAGTTGAGTATATTCTATTTTTAAGGTAAAAAAAAATTATAAGATCCCGTGGCAATAATTGATTTCCATATAAGGAAATTATTAAAAGCATATATGACTAAAATATTATATCAGTTATTCCCATGTATCGACTATATATGGCCATGTATGGATTAAGGAAAAACATACATGTCCATATGTATATACCCTACATGTTTCATTTTTAGTAGGAAAGAATGCTGAAAAACTGCTAAAATTGGGATTTTTCAACATTTTGATTTTATGCAGATATGGAATTAGTCCTTCCTTAATATTATAAATCTTGGCAAGTCTAAATAAATCAATGATTCTACAGGTACCATTCAACATCAACGTTCACCCAACTAATAAACTATAATAGTAAAACAATTTTGCCCAATGATACGAAATGAAAAAAAAAGAAAAAAAAGAAATTGGTTTGTCTGCATAGTTGGATCAAGCGCGCAGGTATACCATTTTGCTTGCTGTATCACAATATTTGACAACAATTCAACTATTACGCGTAGATATTCGTCTGCTTTTCAGAGGAATATTGGAATGTTTCATCACCATATTGAATACCCGAAGTTGTATATGTGCCGGTCTGCATCCAAAATATGCCTTTCTCATTATGCCGTGAAATATACTTGAAATAGAAATATATTCTGAACGTATAAGAAAGTGATTCTATAAAATCATAACATTGCAATAGGGTAAATAAAATAAAATTTGATAAGTATATACATATATATATACATATAATGTATATATGTTCAAAGCTTTTGAACTATGGCTTCTTAATGGAGGATATTTACAAGGACACCCGACTTCAGAGAGTTACGAAAACTTTCGAGTGCCATGCTATACTTATATGCATGAGGATATATGGACATGCACCTTGCATATACAATCTATGTAAAAACATTTATATGTATATGTATATAAACTATGTGCATCTACATGTAGAAAACTGAAACAGTTAATTTTACCATAAAAAATTGGATTCGAACCTTAAATGACAATTTATAAACGTTTCTACATATATACCTGCATATATGTCTGCATATATGCCACCTATGTAAAACTGTTTCATCGATAAAATAATCCTTGAAACATTGTTACTCGTCTAGTATTACACTATTATTAATTATCCCAAAATTTGTTGCTATACTGTCAACCAGCATACAGTGGCGCTCACGTACTTAAGGACATAGAAAATAACTAACTAAATTTGATTACATACGATGAAATACTAATATATTATATTTCTAATTAAATTATCACATATTTCTAACTTTTTTGTATATATTTTGTTACTATTTTATAATAAATTACATAAGCTTATATTAAATAATTTAATTCAAAATAAATGTATGTAGTTCATATACTTAAGGACAGCAAAAACATAATTTATTAGTTGGTAATAAAAACGATTAATTTCCCCAAAAACATAAATAAATAATAATTAATATATTTTCGACAACTAATATTTAGTTGGGAAGCCTTTTGCTGATTTTACAGAATCTTTGACAGCGCTCAGGAGATATTGATGCCCAACCATCTTGAATACGTTGCCATAATTCTGTTAAATTTTACGGGTTCCAATGTTTAACGTGCTTATCGACATCAATCCAAAGCATTTCTATAGGATTCAAGTCTGGAGATTGTGATGGTTTGTCTAAAACTTAAATTTTTTTCTTTTTCCAGAATTCTTTGGCCTTTTTACTAGTATGCTTTGGATCGTTATCAGCTTGCAGAATCGGTTTTCTCGATCGCAAACGTTTCCAATATGGTACAAATACGGTGTCTAATATATTTACATATACATGTTGATCCATTATTCCATCAATTTTATAAATTGGACCAGTTCAAGATCGAGTCATTGCACCCCATATCATAATTGATCCTCCTTATTTGCACTGAGAGAAATATACTTAGAATATGTACGATTATTGTAAGATACTTTTTCTTATCAAATCTATAGTAAAAAATCAACATATATGGTCCATGTAAGTGTTAACAATTTCATATAAGGAAATAAAAGATTCGTATATGGACATATATGGTTTTTCTTAATCTATATATACTCA
>JABFPN010006917.1:0-10936 GCA_022817305.1 Leptoteleia sp. ZL-2020 | reverse complement strand
AAACTAAACATTTTCTACCTAAACACACTATATGCTACTATTGATACGATTGGCAACTTAAAAATTCCTAGAAAAACGCTATTGCAGCGCAGATTCTGTCCTGCAATAGACACCTCGGAAGCACCCATTCTACCAATATCAATTTATAATATATATCAGTTGAGATTATTTAGGTTGGACATTCAATGTATAACGCTTCGTTGCTAACTTCAAAAGAGAGTCCCGAGCGAAACATTTTATCATTGAACTGAACGAGATTCGGGACTGTTCAGGACTGTTCGGGACATTCTAATATAAGTCGCAGAGTTCATTTGACAAATTTCCTGTTATTTTAATAAAAATGTCAAATTCAGAAGTAAATATAGATGAAGACGAAAATTGTGTGACTATGCTGGATGTTCTGCAAAAAGAAAACCAGCTGGAGGAAGACGCAAATGCAGTACTAGGCGCTTCGGACGACAAGAACTGCACATTCAACAAGGCATTATTTAACCCACAACTTTATATTAGTTTATTTTGTAAAAGATCTTTACTTTAAACAAATGATTTGTGTTTTTTTTATAAATTTTTTGATTAATGAGAACTGTTTAATTAAACTTAATTTTAATTAACATTAAACACAATGAAAAAGAAGGAACAACGTCGTCGGACGTAACGGTCGTTCCGTTAGAAATTATTTTATTCCATTGTAAATATTTTGCTGTTATTAATGGCAATATCAACAATAAATAAAATTGCTAAACAAACAATTATTTTGATTCTATATTTATATGAAAATTAATACAAGTTTTGAAGTAAGTATTTAGAAAAATTATAATTGTTTCGAAAAGAAGTGTGTTTATTAAAGGATTTTATTGTAACTCTATTGTATTTATTTTCATCTACAAAAAAATTACATTCGCTCGTGTTTTGTAGAATAAATTAAAAGGTCATGACTTTAATAATTAAAAGCATTTAAGTTTTTTTTTTATAGAATGATTGTTGCTAATTAAATTCATAATTATATAGTTATGTTTTATAGTTTGTTTATGTTTGTTTTCGTATATTACTATTTTGAATGTCAGTTTTGATAACTTTAGATTTTCTTTGTTTTTGGACATTAAAAATAGTAAAAATAAAAATTGCTAATACTTATTTCCTTTGTTATATTATGTGATTTTCATATCAGAAATTAAGATATTTTTTGTTATGCTGATCCTGGATCTGCATAGAAAATTTGTTGGTTTTTATTTAATAGTTTAAAGAATGATGACCAATAAGGTTTAAAAAGGATAATTTTATTTATCATATATATATAATCAAATATCTAATTTGTTCTCAATATATAATTAAATATCAAATATTTACTTTTTTGTATAAGAAAACTGACACATTTTGTTATATCATGTGAATATTTTACAAATTAGCAAATTTATTATCAATAACTAACAGAAGGGCATAGTAGCATGTATATAGTAACCATAATGTTATTATTAGCATTCTTTTGGGCAGGAGAGAAATAGGGAATTTGATATAGCATAAAATTGTTACAATTAATATATTTCAAATTGTTTACAACTTGGAATCATTGTTGTATAATTTAAACTAAATATCTTTTTAGGGATACATCAGACAAGCTTTGTATGCTTGTAAAACTTGCTGTGGCAAAGATACAAGAGCAGCTGTATGTTTAGCATGTAGTTACTACTGCCATGAAGGACATGACCTTATTGAATTATATACAAAAAGACATTTTCGTTGTGATTGTGGAAATGCTAAATTTGGTGAAAAAAATTGTGCTATTGATCCTGTAAGTTATGTTAAACAAATTATTATATTAGTATATACATAGTTTTATTTAAATTCTATGAAAACAATAATTAATTTATTTCCAGCTAAAATCAAAAACTTTGAATGAGGAAAACTCTTATGATCATAATTTTGATGGAGTTTATTGCACCTGTTCTAGACCTTACCCAGATCCTGAAAATGATGATAATGATGAAATGCTACAATGTGTTATATGTGAGGATTGGTACCATACAAAAGTATGCAAAATAAATTAATTATTATTAACATGATAATTAATTATATAATTTGGTCTTTTCATTAATATTCAAATAAGATTATACATTTAGTTTTCTTAATTCTAATTTATTTCATAAAATTTTAGCATTTGGGTTTCTTTGAAGATAAGCCAGGTAGCGATGAATTTGATGAGGTCATATGTTTTCACTGTATGAAAAAGAATGATTTTCTTTGGCGATATGCACCAGAATATTCTAGTAATAATTTTATGCCTTACAAATACTTTATGTTATTATATGATGTAGAATTTTGTTATTAACATTATCATTTTTGAACATATTTCAGTAATGAAGAAAAAAATTAAAGAAAAAGCAGACGAAAGCATGGAAAAAGTGGACGTGGTTGCAGAATCTAAAGGATGTAAAATGCCAACTGAAATACCAAAATTTCGTGATGATGCTTGTTGTTTTTGGACTGAAGGATGGCGATCAGCTTTATGTTCTTGTGAAGACTGCAAAAAGGTACCGTATTAAATTAATTTTTATTGTAAAAAGTTGGGATCTTTTAAAATTTGTGTATTTTTGTTTTAAATCTGTGGACAATTCTACAACGTTTATATAAAATTATAGATATTAAGCATGTCAGAGCAGGTTCTTAATTTTTGTTGCTTTTCATTCTCAACAGATGTACGAAGAAAAGAAAATTCTCTTTCTTTTAGATCCTCTTGATAGTGTGCAAGTATATGAACAGCAAGGAAAAGTAAATAAATTTGAAACTCAGTATGAAAAAGGAATGAAAGCACTCGCATCTTTAGATCATATTCAACAAATAAATGCTATTGAAGGTGAAACAAAAATATATAATTACACTTTTGTTTTAATTAAAAGTAATGTATACTTTCTTGTAAATAACAAAAGAATTATTTTGGTTGTCTTTTAGCATATTGCTAGACAATGTTTTATTTAAAAACAAATTCAAACATAACACAAATGAGTCAAAAAGCATCATTATTAATGTACAGAATCATTTTGAAACAAAATTATTATTTTTCCAGAGTACAATGAAATGAAAGAAAATTTGCTACAGTATCTTAGAACGTTTGCAGAAAAAAATAAAGTTGTTCGTGAAGAAGATATCAAGGAATTTTTCAGTGAAATGGAATCTCGAAAGCGTTTTAAATCGAGCAATGTGCAAACCTTTTGCCGTTAAAAACTTATTTCTGAACGATAAAACGTAACTGTAAAAGATAAAAAAAACCTGAAGAGGAAGAGAAAAGGAAAAATGTCAAAAGTTTAATGTGAATTAATCTAAATTAAGGAAGAGAACATCACACATGATTTTTCTCTGTTTATTATTACATTTAGAATTACAAATACATTCAAGTACATTACAGTATTCTGCTTCAAAATTAAATATTTGTCTTATTCTTTTGTTTGAATGTATAGTTTCTTTTTTTTTTTTAATTTTGTTCATAATCTTAGAATCAAGTGGTCATATTTTGTCTTCTTTAAAATAAGATTTAATTATATAATGAATTGTTTTCAACTTTTTCTTTAATGTGCAGGGGGAGAACAACAATTGGTTTGTTGAAAGCTGGTTTATCCGTATAAATGGACCACGTCATTGCGATACAATCGAAGATACCTGCACAAATAAGATATTGCATTTTATACTCTATGTTTTTGTTTAATCATTGTAGTAATTAAACTGTTTCAAACAGACAAAAAATATAATTGTTTTTAATATCTACGAAAGCATTACCAGTGGCGATTGTCTTCACATAATCATCTTCCCTGATTTCTTGATACACCCTATAATCTGGATCCGTTTGATCACTGAGAATTTGCAATACATCTTCATGAGTTTTGGGAGGAGGATGTTTGCAAATTGCAGCCATTCTATGCTCACTGCTATCAATTATAACACCAGTTACTTCTGGTACGTTGAGACGCATATATCTGTTTAAATAAAATTATTTATAAAATTTTTAATAAAAAACCATTATTCAGTTTTAATGATTAATTTCATTTTATAAATACAGTTATAATTATTTTTTACATATTACTTTCATAATTTTAAATACAATTTTTTTGCTTATTTTTGCATATAAGATTGATACTTAATTTAAGAACAATTTCATATAAAATAATAATAGATAGGAAAATTCGTATGTGGGGTACTTGTAAACGTTTCACAGTATTAAAAAACTATTTATAACATCAGAAATTTTAGATTTTATTAATTTAATTTTTCAGCAATGTATCTAGTCCTGTAATAGCAATTTCGTATTTAAATGTATGTTTATCAATAAATAATTTGTTATAATAATAAAATTATTATATTAAATATCAATGTTTAATATACATTAACGTTTATGCGTACAGCAAATTTAAATGATAAATTTAACAAATTATCGTAAGTTAATAATAATTTGTTTAATTTTGTTATATTCCAAATTTGTTGCAGGGTTTACAATAAATAGTATTAATCTTAACCGTGTATATTGTTTTAATATTTATAAAAAATTCTAAAATGCTTTGTTCACGTTTATATGTAGTTCACGATGTGTAATTTGTTGTAAAAATAAAATTCTTGTTTCATCGCACAAAGAACAGATATAAATACTTATCAGTTTATAATTTTTATTTATTTATTTGACTAATTGTTATTAGCAAATTGCAGTTGTAGTACTATTTTTACTTATGCTAATTCTTGTTGAAATCATTCGGGGTTATTAAAATTCAACTGAAAATTAATATTTATTTTAAATATTATATTGATAAATGTTTTATAAAATTAGTAATTTAATTTAAATTCGATTGAACGCGAAAACATATTTTGCGCTTATAAAGCATCAATTAACATCCGCCATGATGGTTAGATCGCGCGGTTCCCGCGCAAATTAATTTTTATTGACTACCCTGAGAGGGCGCCACATCTTTTTTCTCACTTTCGTTCGACACGATTTTAGTAGTTAAAAAAATTTTGTGCATTAATTATTTAATTTTTAAGTTATAAATACATATTTAATTATAACAAGAATTGTAAAGGGGAATTTATAAAATTAATTGTACAAATATTTATTATAAAACGATTGTTTTTACTTCATAAAATACATTTTATAATAGTAACGTACTTAATTGAGGTAAATATTGTTAAAATGTTTTATAAATATAATGTAATATTTGGAATTTGAATAGGTGTAATAGTGATTAATATATTATTATAATATTTTCGAAAACTTAAATATTTATTAAACGAAAAAAATAGAGTAAGGGTTTCATGTAACTAACTCTTACTTAACCATTATAAAATATGACTACTGTATATTGTTCGTAATAGGATATTCACTTGTTTGATTGAAATATAAATTTCGTAATAAAATAAGTATATAAATGACCAACTTTAAAACTTAAATGTATGTTTTTTTTAATTAAATGACTCATAATAAATGCAATGTCCCGGGAATTAAACAATTTTATGCAATTTATAGTTCATAGGAAAATAAAGGACATAAAGTTTTTAATAACCAATTTAATATAACCATAAATTAATAGGAAAGGACATAAGTAAAAAAATATAAATAAAAGAAACATATATTTATCATTATTATTGATACTTACAGTAACAATAATATTTTAACAACTGCAAAAATATTTTTTATTATGTTAATATATTATTACTCAAACGAATATAAAAATTAATTATAAAATTGAATAACATAAGAATATTAAGCTATATGCCCTATCAGCATGTTATTTTTGAAATGTTTTCATGGGCACAATAAATTTTTTTTTCTATATTAGAATTTTCGGTTGATATGTGAGCTTAAATAAGTCATTTTTTTATGCAAGTGCATACCTCGCTGAGATTTTTATTATGAATTTGATTTGAAAATTTAATATTGCAGTTAATTCCTTTTTCTAATTAGTATTATCAATTACAATTATAAAATAATATGTATAGTTAATAATTGATATTATTAATTTTTATAAATAATGCATGCTACAATTTTTTATTTTACAATCATCCAGTTAGCAGAAAAAATTTAAAATTGTAAAATTATTTTCTTTTCTCAGTGTACTACTAATACAATCACTAATAATAATAAAAGAAGAAGATTGATATTGCTTGCGAAGTAATGTTATTCTGTAAATGATTTCAAAGCAATTCTCACTTGTTGCAGTGATATATCATTTCTCCTGGACTGGCCGTGAGAATGTTGAGTTGGGAGCAACATGTAGATGTATCGTCGCATGGGCCAACCTCTGCATTGTGGAATAGGCGGTCTCCGTCCTGCTGCAAGAAGGTCATATTCACACTAAAGCCTTCCGCTGCACCGCAACCCTGATCACGCAGTGTTTGCTGCGCCTCCACAAAATTGGTAACTCCGAGCAGAGCTCGCGTTAAAAAATATCGTGCTGTAAGTATAATTTCCACTCATTTAATTGTGCAACAGAGTCGAACTAAAATCGTGTAATATTATACAACTGCATCTCATTTACAATATTAATTTTTAATTATAACGAACAAAAACAATTAATTAACAAAATGAAAATTAATCTGATACCGAAAATCTTCGGACTTTGAATATTTAGTTATTCTTAATATGTGGTACCAGTATATTTTTAAAAATTTTTATTAAGAAATGCACACATATTATTAAATTATAAAATATAGCAACAAAATTGGGTTTTCTACATTTCTCTCGGTGTATAGTTAAACATTAGTAGGCATATATCATTACGTGTTTTGCCGGATTTTAGGGTTTTCGCACTCAGAGTATTAATGCTGTACACAAGTCCATGAATATTATAACCCATCGTATATCCTGGTAAAAATCCAGCGTAACTCAAAGATGTGAATTTTTCTTCTCGAAGACCAGGTTCGATAACATGAGCATCCACTAGGTACCAGTGGTTAAGTGTTTCACTTAGAGCATCTTCATTGTGTCCCAAAATTTGCTAAAATGTTCAGTTAACGTTTAGTCGGTTATTTATTTAAAGTTTTTTTGTATTCAAATCATTTTAATTGTTATTCAGTTTTAATTTGTTTCCTAATTTGTTTGATTCGAACGTTGTTTCGTATCTTTAGGTAATATTGTAATATTGTTTATCCACCTGTCCAGGTTCGTTGCAAATAATGGTCGAGCAACCGACGGGTTGATTGTTTCCTTGAGTGCCTTCCACCACATTCGGAATTATATCATCCAGGTGCATTAAAAACAGCTGCAACAAAATGAGAGTAAACTGATATTAACGGGACACATGATATCGGAATTTGCGTGTATTCGTGCGCCCGTTACGCGAAATCGTATCGTTGCTAATTAGTTGTGAACTTGGATTTCGAAAAATTGCAAATCCATTCTCTGAAATCAAATCCCATTTTCCGTTCGCAATGAATGATTATACGACATTAGTATTCATCGTGATTGCTAATCATTAGAGCCGTGTCCGCACGCCGCAGAATCATAATTATTATCACATTAGAGAGGAAATGAATAACCGCGGTACGCGGAAGGTCAGAAAATTCGATTCGATATCATTCTTATTTGTCTGTCAGGTGGGAAAAAAGGTCGATTTTCGATTACACCTAATTGTACAAGTTTTTGTTGCAATTTTAATCCAGATTGTTATTATTTTGGTTTTTATCGCCATTATTATTATTATTATTTTACTATGACACATTCATTTTGTGTTCATGAAATATGTTTGATTGTTAACATTCAATTTAAAAAAAATGTCCCTTAAATAATATGTTCACAAAAAAGAAAAGAGTTGTACTAATGACAACAAATTTAAAACGAAATATTAACATTTTCTTTTATATTAACTTTAGAAGAGTAAAAGATGTTAACATATGTATATACATATATATGTATACAAATTAATATATTTCATGAATTTGTTAATTATTTGTACCTTATAAAACGGAATTTCAGCTCCAGCAGCAGTTCCTTCAATTTCGCGTACATATTGAGGATAGTATTTCTTAACGCATTGCAATGTCTCTTCGTACACTCGACGTCCCTCTTTGGTTTCGTAAAGGGGCAAGTACGTTTCATTCAATGGTCCATATATATTTACAAAGTCATGGATTATTTTAGCAAACGTTCTTCCCTGTAAACAATTCAAAAATGTTAAACAACTTTTATAAAATTGGATATTTTATTAATAATATTAACAAGAATGAATCATAAAGAATACAACAATTTTCATATTAAAGTATCAAAATTTAAAGAAAAAAAGTTTCTCAATGATGGACATAAAAATAAATTATCTTTAACTGTTATGTTGGTAAAAAATGTTATAATGTTATAGATTACATTTAAATATATTTACATTTGCTTTTAAATATATATAATTAAACACATGTGAAAGAATTGATATAAATATTTATTTTTTATTAAAAATTCCTTGAAGTTTCAGAATGAATGAAAAAATTAGTGTTGAAATTTAAATTTATTGAACAAATTTTGTTGTTGCAAACTGTTTAATATTAATAAAAAGTGACTAAATTAAAAAAAAGTAAGAATAAGAAGGATTTTGAAAACGTTCTTTTTAATGAATATCAATAAAGTCATAGATTTATGTTACGAATGATTAACGAGAAAGTTTTATTACTAAATAAAAAAATGAGAATGAGGAGAAGACTAGATATAAAGAAGAAATTACAAAGTCAAAGTAATTTATTTCTGGGAAACTATTAAAAGATTTAATTCAGCACATAATTATTATTCATAATATTATATGTTTGATTGGTTCAAAGTTATGACTAGAGATACAAGATGATTTCATAATGGGCGTCAAGATTGTCATATGACCATCACATAATCTATTTTTATTTTCATCATTATTGACAGAGAAAATGATTTTTATTCAATTTTAGATCTTTAATCAGAATACAATGTGCATTGTTACTTTAAGTCATGTAAAAATAAACATTAGTCAATAATAAATAACAGTTATACTCTCGAATAAATTAAGTATTTAATGTAAAATTAGTAACAGACTTTTATATTCAAATATTGATTATAAATATATTAATAATTTAATTAATATTAAATAAATTTAATTATAATTATTAAATTTATTTTATTATATGGCCTAGTTAAGAGCATGATTTGCCAATTTCTGTTGAATTCAATTAAATTAACTACATTTATTATATTATAAAATCTATCTTCTGATATATAAATATATAGTATACAAATATTTTCTATTAACAAAGTTGTTACGTAGTTTAACATTGCAGTTGTTCCCAAGTTTACATTTTTATGACTTCAAATTGATTTTTTTATCGTATTAATAATGAAATATACTTTCGTGAACCTATTAAAACGTTGAGTTTTATTAAAAGAAGACAAATGCTAAAATCAGTTTATCCTTTAGATAATATTTAATTTTTCATATCTTTTGCAGTTGTAATGACAATAAAATTGTATTAAGTTGAATTTTTCAGTGGTTAATTGTAGTAATGTTCTTATATGTACATACATTTTTATTGATAAACGTTTCAGATAATATTTATACATAAATTAGAAATTAAAATTGTCAATTAAATCTTTATAATTGCAATGTTATATAGTGTATTGTAATGCAAACCTGTTAAAATAACATAAATATCTAAGAAACAAAATCAAATATTGAAAACGTTAATCCGACAGGAAATAAAGTTTGTCTGACAAAAAGGTTGGCAAAAAGCTGACCCAGTTTTAAATCTTCATAAATAATATTAATCAGGATGATTAAAGAAGTGATATAAATTACAAAGCAAATGTGATTTAACTCGTTTAAGTTTTAACTGTATTGAAATGCTAAATTTTAAATTGACTTATACTTGAATAAAAACTATATTTCACACATTTAATTTTTTTTTTATCTCAAAAAGAAATTCA
This sequence comes from Leptoteleia sp. ZL-2020, assembly GCA_022817305.1. NCBI lineage: Eukaryota > Metazoa > Arthropoda > Insecta > Hymenoptera > Scelionidae > Leptoteleia > Leptoteleia sp. ZL-2020. The sequence continues at coordinate 1,032 of JABFPN010006917.1, read as the reverse complement.
GAAAGAAATAATCGAGTATAGAAATTTTAATAATAGCAAATGTGTCCGCTTTTTTGTTGTAACACGAGAAAAAAAGATTATATATATGGATTGGTTTTTGCTCTGGTGTTAGATGACCTTGAATTCAGTATTCCGAATTATCTTTCACTTCAACTAAAGCCGGAATTATTTAATAATGATTCAAGCGAATAATTAAAATACTAAACTAATATGTATATAATTTAAAATAGCAGAAATGAGAAAGAAATCAGACTGTACTGTATCATATTGATCCTTTTTCTTTGATAATGAGATAATTTACTAGCTTTAATTACTAGTCTTTTATCAGTAATAAAAGCAATAAATAAAACAACTTTGTAGATTATGAGATAAGTTTTGATATAGTTGTTTGCAATTATTTCTGATTAAGAATAATTATAATTAATTATATTGATAGATACTGATAATTTTATTTAAATATGGCATTTTTGGTTAAATACAGTCATGAGTATGCATGATTTTTATATGAATGCGTTTACGATATATTTCTATTTAAACGTTTGCCAACCATTTATTATAAATTGTTTTAAATTCTCAAAAATTCATTATCAGAAATTAATATTAATTTTAAACTTGTTTATAATCAAATGTAAATAACATAGACATATGTACTGACTGCAGATAATAATTTAGTTGTTTATTTCTTGATTTGTCGTGTCTTAACTTGTCATGAAAGAAGACTGTAAATGCGGGTAATGAATATTATTATCTTTTTATGCAACACTTGTGAAAAGAAATAGTGTTTATTCGACAAATTTATTGGCTTAATATTAAATAATATCTTTTTTATTTGAAAATGTACTTGAAAGTATGTTTAGAAAAAACCATAGTAGTAAATACCATTTTTTAAATATCCTCTGATTTTTTATCCTTTACACTGAGAGAAATATATGAGTATATTTTACTAAGTGTTTTCGTAAAGTTGTGATATATTATCTTTCTTTTAAATAAATACTAATATTATTTCATATATTACGAATTTTTTATTATTAA
>JABFPN010006916.1:0-10939 GCA_022817305.1 Leptoteleia sp. ZL-2020 | reverse complement strand
CAGTACTGGTGATTTAAAAAAATTGTTCAATGCAAGAGCAACGTTGGATGATTACTGGTAGGGTATAGCTATACAACTGGTACGTTTAGTTATACGGTACTGGCCCAGTGTTATCACTCCATTACTGGCACGATTCCGTCACTGTACTGGTAAACAAATTTACCAATACTGGTAACTCTGGTAGCAGTACTGTACCACTACTGGGCCTGTAGAACATTTCCTACTGGGTTGTAATACAGTTTCCACCTGTAACGAGGGAAATTTATTAATAGATGCCACGATGTTTTATCGGTCATTTTTAGTATTAGTTGGAATGTGGTGTGGGTTTCAGAAGAAATTGTTGGGAAGAAAAATGTCGTTATCAGGGAATCGAACCCGTTACCTCGCAGTCATCAGTTATACACTTTACCATCTACTCTATCGTGTGGAATAATTTTTGTCTTTGTTTATATTTAGTGTGAATGTAAAAGAGGTGTGGCCTGAGGATTTATTTCACCAATACTGGTATAATTCTGGATTATAGGCTTGGAATGTTTTGTTTTTATTGATAATCTAATTTGGACCAATATGGATCCGTATTTATCTACTAGAGTCTGGTTAATAGTACTGGACCAGTACCAATACCAACCAGAATTGGGCCCTTGGGTCCACCCTGGCATTTTTTTATAGGAATATATTAGCAATTGCTAATAAATTTCTTTCAGCTTATTAGTCCCTAATAATTAATTAAACTGGACTGAAACACAAGTACAAGAAATTATTGTTTTTATCCTAAATTTGTTATTCTTCTCATAAGGATAGTCCACTTCATTTCACATCACTCGATTGTTGGTAAGATGCAATTAATTGCGAGTGAAATTGTTGCGAGGAAAACAATTTTCAATTTTTGTGCGTACAATTGTTAAAACAATATTTCAATGGCTGTACTCTGGCTAGTCCGCTCCATGGCTAAGAATTATTGTGCGAGCTTGTCCATGCTACGTTATGTGTGATTAAGATTTTCTCATTACATGATTATTCGCACAGTAATATTACCATAAGCGCGAAGTGATCATACCTTACTTACGTACTCTTATTGGCGCTGCCGTAATTGAATAAGGTAACGTCGTGAATCTATGTGCCGAATGCTAATCACAAAAAGATTTACAAAAGCGTGGGAAACAATATCCTCATTTCATTGAACATTTTCGGATGTAAAAATTAATCGAAAATATGACGCGATAATAATATAATATCGATTTTTAATCAAATTGATGCCAGTGGAATCCATTGACTGTGTTGAGTTTTATTATATAGAATTATAGAAACGGAATTAAGACAAGAAATTTATCCTAGAAGTTACCATAAAATATGGTAACAGCTGATCTAATTTTTTTGTGTGCTTATTTGAAGATATCGAAATTAGTATTTTTTGTTTCTTAATTAACTATATTCTATGTCACTATATAATATTAATTAGTTGCTTTTAATTAATTAAACAATCTTAATAATAATATGTAAATTGTAATATTTGCATACAATACATAAATTATCGGTTAGAAAATGAGTTTGTATTTACCATTTCAATTATACATCATACCAGATTAGGAAGGCATGTTAAACCTCACATTTTCGGTTCACTATATTCGACAGAATTGATTTATTCATGTGAAACATTATGCGCACTACATCGTATCCATAAAATTACCGTGCAAATTTACAGAGACGATACATAGTAATTACACTCAATATACTTGTGCATTATAAATTTATATTTATGTTTTTAACTTTTCTTTATTTATATTTATACATATCTTAAGCGTCTGGTAAACATTTGCAATAACATTTATAATGCTCACGTGGATAATTTATTGAAAATTATTGAACTTGTATTTAATGTAATTTTAATTGAAAATTGTCCTAAACTTCTGTTTTACTTTATATAAACAAAAATATTTTGTAAATTATAATGCTAGATCGAGGAATTACAGTATTTAATTTATAGAAGATTGCCGAGGAAAAAGATGAAAAAAATGTTAGTTTACTTTTTTTTGGTAAAGTAATATTAAAATATAATAAATAAATACAAAATACACATTTAAACAACAATACACTTTATTTAACTCGTATTAATTTAATGTTAGAAAATGTATAACCGATCGTCTAATTATGTTTTCTAATTTACATATTCATTATGCGAATGACTCAACTGTCCTTTTATAAATCACACGCGACGTTTCAAAAAAAAAAAGATCGAAGCTAATCTTATTTCCTCATACGAGTTCGTCAGATCGTAATTCCCAGTGAATCAGAATTATGATACGTGAAATCTTAAAGGTCTGGATAATAGAAATAGGAGGTCGAAGATTTGTTATGAAATTATTGAATAATAATTTGGTGAATCTTGAAGGATGGCGATCCGGCATGCGTGGTAAAAGTAGTATTAATATATATACATGTTATACGAATGTATATATATACATATATACATATATATGTACGCAAGACGCACAATAAGTCGCGTTCGGAGCAGCGAATGCATAACGGTTACTGGATGCACGTTCCGTGGACCATTCTAATATCAAGGACTCGGTTGGATGCGCAGGAAAGGAGTAGGAGCGAATGCAGTCGACCTCTGACCTAGCACGCTAGAGCTCGGCGGATATCTGACTCATGACGTACCAAACGCGCACTGTTCAATCGAATACGCCGCGTCACCCGTCTCTCTGTATACGTTTGTTGCACGTACACGCGGCCCGCTCGCGCGCTGCGTGTGTCTGCGACTCCTTTCGTTACCGGCTCTCGACCATTCCCAGGTAATTAAGTCCGATCATCTGAGATCGCACAATCGGCGTCACAGCAAATCCATTTATTCTCCGTTGCAATTTAGCTCGCACCATTTCCAAACGTTTCTTAAATTTTATCACACCTCGCGCAACTTTTCGCCCCTTAAGATTGCAATCACGCTCGTTCCTCGTGCTTGTATATTTAGTTTCTTTATTTTTCTAGCAAAATTACAAGTTGATACAGTTAAAAAATTAACATTCTTGGAAATAATTAAATACCACGGCATATAAGTTAATCCGTTTGGGATGAATCGTAATGTAAGTCCTATGGGAAATTGATAGAGTCGACCTACGGGGCCGATTCTGGCCCAGTACTATTAGCCAGACTTTGGTAAAGAGATAGGGCTGGTAACTGGTTTGAGCTTGGTTATTAATAAAAACAGAATATAATTAGATGTAAGACATGCCAGGCATAATATCAACGCCATAGTTGATCCAGACTTGACGCAGTACTGGTGATTGAAAAAAATTGTTCAATGCAAGAGCAACGTTGGATGATTACTGGTAGGGTATAGCTATACAACTGGTACGTTTAGGTATAGGATACTGGCCCAGTATTGGTATGAACTTGGTTATCAACAAAGAAAAAATATAAGCAGATGTGAGGTGTATCAGGCCTTGTATGGATGCCAAAGTTGATCGAGACAAAGCCTAGACTGTTCAGTGTTAGACTATGTACTGGTACCATTAGTTAAACAGTACTGGCCCAGTACTTACATCCTCTAGTATAGATTTGTATTGGCTCTGTATTGGGCTAATAATAACACTAATACCGTGTCTTTACTGGACCGGTAAAACATTTCCTACTGGGTCGTTAGTTAAATTTTGAAAAAAAGTGTTTTACTGGTATTTTTGAAAGTGGATTGAGTAGGAAAACGATGTCTAACAGATTCGGAGGTATTTTAAATTATTTCTGGTTAATAACGTGCATTTATTACGTAAATTGCAATAATACATTTATTAAAACATTTGAAACGTTATTTGTAGTTTCACAACTTTTCCATTTTCCATTGAAATCCTGTAATTTCAATTAGAACACACGAGTATCTCAGCCTTGATAATTTGCTAACGTGGCGATTGTCTGGCAAGCGGTGCATTAGACAGTGTGAAATAGGAGGATACGCAAACGTGATCTCCGATCGTAATCGTACAAATCGTTCCGTCGTAAAGAATATGATTGTCGAGCGTAAAAGCAACAATTGCGGTATCATTCACCGATAACGATGCATCGCCTGGGTACCGTCGTGTAAACCATCGGTTGAAAATGTATCGCGCGTATCTGAGAATTGTGAAGCATGCTTTTTTTTTAATAACAATTCGCGGTGAAATTAAAACATTTCGAATAATATTTACAAATAATTTAATAGGAAAACAAAAGACTATTGAACGGGAGTCCTCGAGGAGAAAGAGAGAGAGAGCGTAGAAAATATCGGAGGTATTAAATTGCAAAGCTCTCGCTCCATCGAAAGGAGAGTTTTTTGTTTTTTTTTTTGTTTTCTTTCGCGAACATTTGATGGATCTTCCACGCTCGCATCCCCAATTACGAGCTGTTATCTATTGACCGTACGTATCGTCGTAATTCAGAATAATTGTCAGGGTTATTGATACGAAGTGAACATAAGATGGCAATTTAGCGACGCGGACTATTAGCAGAATAAAACACCGGCGGTCATAAAGTGGGGTCTCCCCCCCTCCCCCTCTCCCACCCCCCGTTATCCTGAAAGCTGGCAAGCGGGTCAAAAGACGTGACTGAGAGTCGAGCAAATAATAATCACCGTGAATGCGCTTGCGAGCAACGGTACAGGTGTTACCTGCCGATTTATCGGGCGATCGTCGGCACAGGAATCCGGAAAGTAAGGATTGGTGATGATGTAAATTGGCCGTGTGTGCGCGCCTGCGCCGATGGAAGCGCGGAGTGACGAAGCGTGCGAATAATCCGACGCGAATATGCCGAGAATGCGAGATCGAAAGCGAACGCACGGCGGGGGGAATTGTTAATTGATATGTGCTAATGACAGTAATTTAATAATTATTATTATCATCTTAATTATTAACGTGCGTCTGCGAAACGACAAGCGCGGGCAAATTAATGAGGCAAAAGTCCTGGCGGACGATGATTTTAGGAGATGATAAAATGTCCGTCGAGTTACCTATAAAAAGGGTTATCGAATGGTCGCAGGCCGAAAGGGAATTAAATACTTTGTATATGGTTTATGAGAGGTGGCGATGTTTAGCGATCGAAGTGCTAAACACCTGGGAAGTTAGAAGAATATTGCGTCTTTGAATATATATCTTATTATGTGTGTTGAAATGTGCAACACAAGTGTTATTGTTTTATATGTGAGAGCCATATATGTCAGCTTATATGTGTGGAATATGATTCTGAACACAATGTGTTATAAATGTATCAAATTTTACAATTTATAACTTAATGGTGACATTTTTAGCACGATCCTAATTTTAACTTCATTTCTGTACCTAACAAGGAACTGACACTTTTGGTCAACTCTTTGCATTACCTCGAATGAATTTATCCGTAATTCTAATTAATTCTTATTCCAATTCACTTGGACTAAGACAAGTTTTCTTCCATCGTGCCCCCCCCCCCCGCCCCTCGCGCGCTAACATTATCAAAGTTTCGAGGCCCCGGGGGAACATTTTTCGTTTGTTTGTTTTTTTCTTCCCCCCCCCTCCCGTTGCGCGTTTAATTGAATAATCCACGAGCGTGCACGTTGCTGTGACATTTGGATAGTTTTCTTGCTTTGTTTTTATGCGGCCGACTTGCAATCCATTGATGTGATCTTGCCTATCTAAAGGTTAGAGTGCCAATGAAGTTGTTTCGCGTCTTGAATGGAAGAGGTGCATCGACTTTTTACATCTATTATTGTCAGGCGCAAACGCGACTACCGCCTGCCTTCACCGGCTAGGCTTTCGTAACCGATTCCTTCCTTTCTGTTATCTCTCGCTCGTCCAATGAGAATTCATTATTCCCCGGCTTTTATCTGGGCCATCGCGTATTTATGGATCCAGAGGTGATATCGGGCTTTTGTAATGACAGGTGGACTGGTTGGCAAAGCGGCAACAGGCAAATGGATAGATGGACGGGACGGCTAGATATATCTCGCCGCGTTTGCCGTTCCGTGTGGGAGAGTCCTGACGTGACCCTGAGATTTCGATCCTATCGCGGCCGATCCTCGATCGAAGGACGACGCTCGGGTTTGACCGAGTTGGAAAACAACGCGAAGAAAAGGACGCCGCGAATAATCCGTAATCGCAGGCGATGTTACGGCTCCGCGCGTTCCCTTCTTTTCTCGCTGCTTCCAACATTCTTCCATCCTGCCGTATCTCCGATTAAGTGACACAAGTTTTGTAATCATACTCCGACACTGTCTCACCTTTTCTCCCCCTCCACACATATTATCATTGCCTTTCATAACCCACCTGCCGCACTTTCCGGTGTTTTTTTTTTTAATAAATAAGAAGACGCGTTAGTATTCAGTTGCGTCAATTGTTTTATGTTGAAGGAATATGTCAATTGGTCGGGTGTATCAAGTCCTATCTAGATGACATTTTTTGTATTGTGATACTAGGATTGTCGGCACGGCCATGACGGTGCAGATGTAGTACTGGATTACAACCCTACAGGAAATTGCCAGAGTCGACCTATGGAGCCCAATTCTGGCCCAGTACTGTTAGCCAGACTTTGGTAAAGAGATAGGGCCGGTACTGGTTTGAGTTTGGTTATTAAGAAAAACAGAAGATAACCAGATGTAAGGCATGCCAGGCAAAATATCAATGCCATAGTTGATCCAGACTCGAAGTAGTACTGGTGATTTGAAAAAATTGTTCAATGCAAGAGCAACGTTGGATGATTACTGGTAGGGTATAGCTATACAACTGGTACGTTTAGTTATACGGTACTGGCCCAGTGTTATCACTCAATTACTGGCACCATTCCGTCACTATGATAACAATACTGTACCAGTACTGGATCTGTAAAACATTTCCTACTGAGAACTGATTCAATACCCATGTCAACATTTTGCCTTAATACGTCTACCACTGCTGTGCCAGTATCGGGCCAATTATCAATACTGGTAATTTCCACTTGAGTACTTAAAATGCAAATTAGTTTAGTGTAAAATAAAATAATTAAGTTTTGCAAGTGTCATTAATTTCGACTTGTACTCCATGGAAGAATTGTACATGAAAAATAATTTTTTTTTTGTAATAAAAGAGTGAAGCTGTACATGAATTAATGTTGTAGTATAAATTCTAGTTCTAATTCCAGATTAATACGTGTATTGAAAGCAATTCCAAAGTATCGTCGGTGCTTTTAAATAAGATAAAAAAATATGTTGAATTATAGTTCCTTAAAACCTGTAACAGTAGCGTTAAGTTATAAATATGCAAAGTCGGTTTCCAAGTCTGACAGGTGTTCGCATTTTTCTTTGCGCTTTCGAGCAAAGTTATTACGATTCTTAAGTCCAACAGAAAGCAGTTCGTTCGATCGAGGGTCAAAGGGCTTCGGAGGAGGTGGGGGGGAGAGGGATGTCATTCGATCTTCCCCTTTCCTTGGTCTCTTCGTTATTTACATTTAGTTGCTCTTTCGTATCTTGGGTTTTCTCCGGTAATGTAGATAATGTGCCAGTTGAAACCCTCGATCAACGGGATTCACGCTCTAACTCGGCATCCACGCTTACGCGATAAATTCACTATCTCCTGCTACTTATTTCCCTTGCCACACTGGTACTTATTCCTGTAGCAGAGGAGTTACACTTTTCCCCGGCACAAAAATGCTAATTATTTAACTCGCCAAGTTGCGGCGTTAAATTGAGCCGGAAAAATGAAAGAAGGGGGAGTAAAAGTGCTTTTACTTTTTCTAGAAACGAAAAGTTGTTGGACCGTAAGTGACCTTAAAATAAGGTCAACACTCGTGTCACCTTATTTTCAATTTTCAGCAAGTGCCGGCGTGCTGGACGGTATGTGCAACGCCTTCAAGGCCACGCGAATAAACAAATTATTGAATAACAAGAATATCAGAGTAAAATTACCGATGCCCAACACGTCGAGAATTTCCATCACAAGACAAACGTGACAACCTCCTCCTCGGCGCGCCAGGGCCAACGATTACGCAGTTCGTGTTGCTCGCATTAAATCGTCGAATTAATATAACGCAATCAAAGTCACCATTATGTACTGCCACGTTATTCGAATCACACAAGTGGACGAATATTGGAGGCGTCGTCATGAAACAATTCCAGGCTCCGATGTTAGACCTATAATTGCTGACAGCAGATCGAACGTTCTTTATTCCGACCGAATATTCGATCTCGGGGGAATTTTTAGTATTCTGGCCGCAAGTGAGCTTAACATTAAATCGCAATAAAAACACTTGCTATATTTAGTTTCAGTTTCAATGTCCTTAAGAATGCGATTGTAATTGGTAACGTTGGGGTTCTTCAACGTTTCAGGTACTTACACTTTCGGTGCAGAATACACGGAGAAAATAGTGATGATAGAATTTAAAATATTTTATACAAATCTGGGGACATCTCTGAAGAGTGAAACATTTTACTATTTAATATAGAGATGACAATAAAAAGGAGTAATGTTTAGTACTTTTGTATTAAAGGTTGCTGCATTATTTTTCAAATTGTACTATTATTTATAGGAGAAATAATTACTATAAAAAATAGTAATTTATGATACTTCTCTTTTCTCAAAAATTTTATTATTATATAGGTATTTTGTTGGAAAATTTGTGAGTCTCAACCGATCTTCTGGGAAGATCTGAATAGTCAACTTTGTATATATTTAAAGACGTGTATTATTTTATACTTAATTGTAATTGATAGTATTCGATATGATATAATAATTTTATGAAATTGTTTTAATTTTAATTATACAATATTTACTGTTGTTGAATATTGAAAACGGCGAATGACGACTGCAGTTGCAATGTGATTGCACCTATATTCTTACTTATTATACACTGGACAGTAAAGAAGAATTGAAATGGGACTCACGTTCCCACATTTACATTCGACCTATTGTCTTTCTCGCTCCATACCCCGTTGAATTTTTCGTCTCTATCCCTTCTTTTCACCTGTCTCTTTTCGATTTCTAGAAGCGGCGAGGCCTTCGCTCTTGAACTCGCTTCAATTCGCTTTCGATTTGATATTTTATAAGTCACACCGTTGCTACGGTAATGACATATCTAGATTGAAAGTACGCCCGATTCTGATATGTTTATTTGTATGGGAATTAATTGAAACAGAGGAAATTTCAATGAAACCGCGCGATAAATTTGCATCGAACCGCTCTCAAAAGATATAATCGAGGCGAGAGATAAGAAGCGAAGATTTGTGACTGACCCAAAGTCCCACCTTGATTCTAAATTCATCCCATTCCAAGGAATTGTCGTTGAAAGTCACTGAAAAAACTTTAAACGAATCTCTCAAATCTGTCAACTTTTAAAGACTTCTTTTTTTTTCAAGGTTCTTTATAGATTTCTATTAGAATCAAATTTAATTATAAATTCGACCAATATAATAATACATTTCAGTCAGTTTGAATATTTATTGTGTTTTGTAAAGGATTGACAGAGAGAAACGAACATTTCTCTGAACGTAGATAGCAGACTGTACTATATTTATATAAGAAAATGCATTGAAATGTTGCAGGGCGATTGGTGGCCTAACGACGTCAACGGGGTCTAGTCAAACTAAGTGCGAAAAATATTCGCATTACGTGTCATCGTTGGAGCGTGTGGTGCAGCAGAGTGCAGGTATGTACGCCTTATCTCCTCGTGGATTATGTTATGTATACAAGCATTATAAACAGCAGGCCGGTGGATAGACACCTTGTTATGTCGCGCTTCCTTTATCTGACTCACATCCCGCGGTGACGAGGTTTCCCTGTCAGTCACGTATGGCAAGCGGACACGGAATTTGATTTTATCGGTGCAGTTTGCACGCGGATACAGCTCGTTGCTGCATATGTGTCGCTTTGTAGCTCGTTTCGAAATGCTCCTCTCATCGTAACCGTAGGTGCTCGATATGAAATTTCATCCCGCAAGCCTGGAGAGCACGCGATTTGCCGTTTCATTGTAATTATTAAGGGCGAAAAGTGGTTTCTCAGAAACGGTGCGTTTTCATGAGAGTCAATTTTGTCCAAATTAATTGGCACCTTATCAAAACTCAAAGAATAGGCTTTAATCTTCTCAAAAAAGAAGTGCCTTGGTAGCCCATTTAATACATAATTTTGGAAAGTCTAACAAATTAATTTATTCGCAAAAATAACAAGTCTCAATCCTTTTCGTATTCTCATAGGATTAATTATCTATATATTAATAATATACAATTTTTCCCACTGCATTTATTATCGAATTATTTTCGAGATTAAAATTTGCCTGGATACAATCTGGAAAACTCCTCTGAGCCAGCTTACTTTCAACTGTTCTCCAGAACATTTCCAGGTACCATCCAGGAATTTTTGATGCATTGTTTCCAGACAACGTTTCCAGACTAAAATTTCCTCTCAGCCGGTGATAATCAGCGGTGGGCTGGAAAAACTGGAAAAGCGGAAACGGCTTGGGTAACGCCAAGCGCGCGGATCAATGGCGCCGACTTTTGCGGTCGTCAAAAGCATTATAAATGCGATCGCCGTCGGTTGAAATATAATTGTTGGTAAAATATGTGACGTGGGCTTGTGCGCGGTTCAAGAGGTCGCGCGGTCTCTTAATCCTGTAAAATGAATGAAATAATTTCCATGCGCGTATCCCGAGAACGGGCCGCGGGGCACGGTTAATGAATTAATAGCACGATTCCCTGACAACGTTCCCTTCTCTCTAATATTATACGGGAATCGCGCGCGGACGGTGTTAAAGGAGGCGCGCAGCGTGGCCGCGTATCCGCTGGAATCATAGCGTTCCAGCTTGGCGCGTAGAGTACATAAGTAAATGCTTTAATTTATTCGAAACACCTCGGTTATTAATCGCCGAGCATCTGAAACGCGAAGAGGTGAATCCTCTTATTCCCCCTTGTACACGTGGGTACAAATAACGAACATGCTTCGGTGTCGGGGACGGGCGGGGAGGAGGGAGGAGGGAG